>JAOVVB010138157.1:0-12112 GCA_028570985.1 Heterobranchus longifilis
GGGTTGGAAGAAATCGCATGCAAAAAACATTTGGTCATAAATAAGTGAAAAAAGAATGAGTATTGCCTTATGTGTTGAAACATAAGGCAACAGTATTGCTGTTTGACCAGAATGCACCATGGTCCATGTTACAGTACATATTGTGGTTTTAAAAATGTTAATGTCAAGACATCATGACATGAGATGAGGTGATTTTATTAATGTATAGAACCATAATGTATGACAGCACTGTGTTTTTAGCTATTGCTTAAAATGCTTTGGTACATATATTTTATTTGCAATCATGCAAAAATGTAAAGCAATACATGTATAATAAAACATAATTTAAAGGGTCCGTTTGCAATAAAAAACAGATATCTATTGTTATAAATTGTCATAATTATTATTATTATTATTATTATTATTATTATTATTATTATTATGGATCCCTTTGATATAAAAGCAATATCACACTAAAAGTCTTGCTGCACTGCTGTAGATGTGGTCATAGTATGGCCAAAGGCATCACAGTCGCGTTATATCCAGCAGCACAGCACAACCCCCCGTGTAATATTGCTTTTATACAAAAGTTCCACAAACACCATTTATTATGAACAGATAATGATTTGTTTCTTTATTTACCCAATTATTTTGCTCCACGAACATATATCCATCCATGACTGGTGGAACTATCTAACCGCGACTGGCAGAGCTGGCGACTGGCAGTTACAATTACAATAGTGTATATACTGTAGTTTTAAATTGTTACCAGTACTAGGTGAGAAGAATAAAACATGGTGGTTAGTCCTGTAAATCTCTTTATATTTTCTTTAAATGCCACTTTTTCCGCTTTAGGAAATCATTCCCGTTAACTTCCATATTCTGGGGTCGAATCCCAAATAGCGTTAAATGGAAAGTTAGCGCACTAGGGTGTAAAATCCATTGTCACACACATCAAGTAGTGCCCTTGATCAGGGGTTGGAAAGCGATTTATCCTTCAACCTTGTGTTAGGAGTTAGCTAGCTTTTTAGCTATAAGCGAAAGAACACTGATATTTTAGAACAAATTAAGAGCAGTTAATAAGTCAGAGAGTTTCTATAAGATAACTTTTGTAAGATAACGTTATCAGATGTGTTTTCTTGCTGAAAGCGCTTCTGTGACAAATATGTTGTATATAATCATACCCACTTTATTTTGATAAATGAGCTTCAGTTTCCTGCTGAAACTCTTTTTAGTAACCATATGACTACATGCACTACATCCTTCCCCTAAAAGGCATTAGAGCATTTCACATGGGTACTTTCCACCTTGTTTATGGTTTATGTGCACGCCAGCTTTGTAATATCTAGCATTGTATGATTTATATTTCATATTTCTTCTGATCTGGAAACGAAAACATTATTTATGAGTACATTTAGACATGGTTAAATCTGTATGGTTGGTTTACCTGATTATTTTTTTTTTTTTAATTTTCTGTTCATTTTTTACTGATTAATGTTCTTGTTTGTTTGTTTTTTAATGATGAATACTTCTCATGTTATTGTGTTGAGCACGCTCATGTCATGTTCATGTCATGTACTTTGTGTTCATTCTTTAAATGATGCAAAAAGCAGAGATTAAAGATTCGCTGTTAGTACCTCAAGTACTACTAATAAAGATCACTGTGGTTAGAGCAAGGTGGTAGGAGCAAAGGAAAACATGATGACTGGAAAACGGAAATCGGCAGGGTTTCCTTGGTGCTGTGATTTAAGAATATTTGAATCGACCTAAATTTATTTCGTATATACGTTAATGTTAATTCCCGTTGGATAATATATTTTATGATAATATATTTTAAGCAATTTCCCTCTGAGATTAATAAAGCTCTTTGAATCTTTGAATATTTGAAAAAACAAAAATCTATGGTTAAGACAAGGAAATAGCCTTTAGAATAGCCTACTTTTGATTTCATTCCATTACACGGACACAGTTTAGTGGGCATTTTTCAATATCTGGATTTAGCAATAATTTATTTCTAGACATTGTGTGGTAAAACAAGTGTAAGCAATAAAAATATGGCTAATTAATATGACTGAATTACCTTTTTTGTGTGTGTGCAATGAAAACAAACTAAACAATGTTTGCTTTTATTTTTAATTTTGATATAAAAAAATAAGACTACAACAAAAACCTCCATAAGGGGAAATACAAATTGATAGAAACCTTCTTTAAAAGGAAGTGACTACATAGTTTACTATTAACAATAGTCATAATAACAACACACCGGCATTAAAATTAAATTAAATGTACATGTACAAGTATAATAAATTGCAATGGCATGTTACGTCAGTCTGCCAAATTTATTGGTGTATTTTGTTGATTTCACACATAAATACATTTAAAACATAGTGCAAACAAATTACTTTAAATGTCATCAGGTTAGGAATTCATTTTCTAAAAATATAAACCACATTCAACTTCGATGGATGGCTTGTGATCAGCACTTGTTGTGAGTAATCTCCAGACAGTGATGGCTTTTGCCCACAGTCAGGGGCTTTCCAAAAGCATCTTATTTACTATCTCTCAGCCGTATTATATTTTCTTCTCTTATTGGAAATTATTGGCTAGTCAATGCATTACCAAAGAGACCAAAACGCCTATCATTTTACATAAAGGTCACACACAAGATTGCAAAATGCATAAGACTACTAATTGTACAATTTGCTTTTAAGTAACCAAACACAAAAAGAGTTGTATTGTATTTTTTGAAGAAAGAATTCCCAGGAATACTGCTGGTGAGGTGGGCATACAATTTTATGAGCATTTTGAGCAGTCACTTCATCTGCTGGAAAGATGGATGAGTATCCAGAAGAAATGCACGTAGACATGGGAGAACAAGCCATACTCCAAACTCAGGATCAAACCCTGAGCATCGGAGCTGTGAACTGGAAACTGGAAGTCTATTCCTGAATTTAGTATACAATATTGCTGTTCTTCTAAGGCTTCTGAATTCCCCACCTTTAATCATCATATAAGGGATTCCTCATGAGTATCTGTATGCTGTCACATGTTCTTTCATTTTGCCAGTTTCTATTCCTATAAAGTAGTTTTATTAATAACAATACAAGAACTGTTATACACTACTACTCTAAAGGTTCATGATTACAACAAGTAATTTTCTTTTTCTTGACATCTGACATTTAACAGTAACTTAAAAAACACACACAGTTCCCCTATATAAGATCCTAAAATGGAGAACAGAAACTTGAATATATAAGATGAAAAAACAGGATTATGGCTGCTGGCACCCCTGCTGTCAAGCATCTCATTAAAACAATTATAGTTTCCCTTCAAACAGGTTTATCATCAATAAAATTACTGCCATTTTATCAAAACCTTATATACTTATTAAAGATGCTTGGTGCGGAGTATACCAGAGTCTCATTCTACTGAAGCGAGTTAATCAAGTATACAGATCAAACACTTTCTATTGGAGTTTTGATAATTAAGCACACATAATAAACAGTTTCTGTTAGAATTTTTAATAAACTACACTATCTTCCTCAATCCGGTGCATAGACCAAACATTTTCATTTAATCTAGTGCACAGACTGAGCACATTTGAGTGGAAATTTTGAGGGCATGGAATCCACCCCACAGAATTAACGTCATGTAGTGGGTGTCTTTACTGGGTGAGTGAATTTACAAATCTTCATCGCCATCTTGTGGAATATTTTCATGGTCTTAATACTTTAATTACTAGAAGGCCAGTAAGGTCATTTGAGAGAAAAAAACAGACAAACCAGTTAAACAAAGATAAGTATCTCATTTGATAGATAACAAATGCCTGCCTTCTAAACAGAAGTTCAGAAAAGGGAACATTTATTTACACAGACACACTCCCCCTCATTGTGTCTCACTGGATCGTCACATTTCCATGTAGTCCGATTCTGTATTTAAATGAACACACAATGGAAAAAAAAAAAAGTTAGAACACAAAGTGTAAAAGAGATAAGATGCACACCAGTGTGACTGATTACATATCTGCTACTGAGGGCTGTGGGTAAAACCACACGCACAGCTGCAAGAGCAACAAAACCTTTTAAAACAAACAATAAAGCACAAGAATGACTTATAATTATCAACGTAAAATAATTTTTTAAATGGTGCCTTAGAATTTATTATTCGATAAATGTTCAATTATAAGGGAGAAAACTATCATATATGTATATACTGTATATCTTCCTATGGTCAGCGATATTTATATTAGTCCTGAGTAGGTGTCTATGAAACACAAGGTAAGTAATACATTTAAGAAATATTTTAAAATATTTTATTGACAATTACATGCCATTATTGACTCTTCTTTTTTAAGACCTCTGCAATTCGCCCTGGCATGCTGTCACTTTTGGGCCACATCCTGACTGACGGAAGCCCATTCTTGCATAATCAATGTCTGGTCAGAATTTGTGGGTTTTTGTTTGTCCACCCGAAACTCTTGAGAATTGATCACAAGTTCTCAATGAGATTAAGGTCTGAGGAGTTTCCTGGACATGGACCCAAAATTCTGATGTTTTGTTCTCCATGCTACATAACTTTTGCCTTATGGCAAGGAGCTCCATCATGCTGTAAAAGTCATTGTTCGTCTCCAAACTGTTCTTGGATGGTTTGGGAGAAGTTGCTTCCAGATGATGTTTTTGTACCATTCTTTATTCATGACTGTGGTCTTAGGCAAAATTGTGAGTGAGTCCACTCCCTTGGCTGAGACACAACCCCGCAAATGAATGCGCTCACCTTTTCTTCTCCAGACAAGCTTTTTTGCTGGATGTCCCAAACAATCGCAAAGGGGATTCATCAGAGAAAATTACTTTACTTCTACTTTTAAGCAAAGTAAAGCAACTTGAGACCATTCATGTGTGTATGTTTTATTATTATTATTATTATTATTATTATTATTATTATTATTATTATTATTATTATTATTATTATTATTTATATCCAGAATTTATAGGATGCCCATTGTTTAATGTGCTAAAGAAATAAAATTGAATAAAATGAATATAGTTGAACGGAAATAGATGACGTTCAATTTCAATAATCTAAATGGTTTACATTATTTCCTTATTTAAGCTTCTTGAACTTTAATCTTTAAATATTGTAAATATTGTTCCGTTGTTGAAATTATTTTGGTTCTTAAGTAATATTTGGGTAGAAGGGTGTTACACATTAATATTATTTATTTAAATAATGAATAATTTATCTTGCAGATGTTTTACTTTGTCTTGTAGATGTTCCACAACATTATAACACATATTATAATTTCTAACTGTAAACAGATACAAAGTACGATGTAATAAAATACAAAATATTGTTGTAGTTGTTGGCAAAATCAACCGTTGTAAGATGGCAAATGTAACTTTGCATTACACCACACAATAGTTTATTATTTTCTTCATAAAATCATGCTTTGCATTTCTTTTTCTTATTTAGTTGAAAATATCTTTCTCAGCAAACATAAAAGCAATTTGCACCACAAATGAGGTGGATGGCTTTTCGTAACATGTTGGTGTCTTAACTTGTAAGCAGAAACTTCTGATTCATCTAATGTCCTGAAACTGCTAAATAATTCAGTGTCTTGCAGTCATGTTGATTTGTTTTCTCTTGAAAGACAAAGCATTCAGATACAAGACTTACTTAGAAATTATGAAACTTTGTTTTAGACAGCAAACGAGACATGTTTACCGCTGCATTGATTTGCAACTTGTCTGAGAAACCGCAAAGCCTGGTGAAGATGTTCTCATGACAGACAAGTTATCTCTAAATCTTACGTATGTTTTTTTATGTTTTTTTTTTATTATCATTTATTTATATCCAGAATTTATAGGATGCCCATTGTTAAAAGTGATAAAGAAATAAAATTGAATAAAATTAATATAGTTGAATGGAAATAGATGTCTTTCAATTTTAATAATCTTAAATTATTTTGTAATCATTCATTATTAGTTTGACATTATTTCATTATTTAAGCTTCTTGAACTTTAATCTGTGCAAACTTTAATATTGTAAAGATTCTTAGAGGGAACATTGTGAAAGTTGATATTTCCATGAAACAAAAATGTTCAGTTTTTTTTTATTTTATTTTTTTCATTTTCTTTTGAGTTTCATAGCAAAAATGTGTAAACCAAATTAATACATTTTCACAATCATTTGTTGTGAAATTATTCTTATAAATTATATAATAATATTTGTGCTGGGTGGTCTTACATTTTAATATTATTTTTTTTAAAGCAAAATCATTTGATTATAAGTAAAAATTGTTAAATTATAACAATTATAATTTACTGCGTGCATAACTTATGAAGTTTTCCTTAGAAAACATCTCTATGCCAGCAAATAAACATATATTTTAATCTGATTATGTAAAATGATGTATGATGCACTGATGTTATATTAAAAAAAAGGGCAATTCAGCAACAATTCTGAATAATCAGAAAAGAGCATTCACTGCACAGTAGTGTAAACTGAGATATCCAGAGCTGATCATGTTTAAGTATGTAAACGGTCTGTTTTATGAAAAAGGTGGTGAATGTGTATAAGGTCGGGGATTCGCATTTTCATTAAAGCTGGATATCATGCTGAGGATCACGTTAAACGCATACTTTTGTGCTTTCCTGTGTTGGTAGTGTTTTATGGAAAACATAATAAACAAATCTCATGTTTCCCCCTTTTTTTAAGTATATACTGTATAAACACATGGATTCAATTTTCTTTCTCAACAGAAATGTAACATTGACTTATATCTTCCCTGATGACCACCAGTTTCAAATAAGCTCATGCTCTGGCTCTCACATTACATTATCTGGCTCCCTGTGTGAGTGTGTAGTTGTGGCCCTCTGTGGTCTTCCTATTACTATCCAGCACTTTCTTGTCAATTAGTAAAAACATAGTTTTGTTGCACTTTTTTTTATTGTTGACTCCTTCAGCAAATTTATGCTCATCTTATATCTATCTTGCCATGATTTTCACATTTGTAGATGAAATCTGATAGCGGTTACTCTCTCAAACATGCTTTAAAATGATTGGTTCAAAAGTTTCATCATATCAAACACAATCTAAAACCTTACCACAAATCCTGATGACATGATAACCACATGCGAGCTCACCTCTATTTTGTCTCTCCTCTTCACTGAGATGTGATTTTTCAAGCGGATACAGAAGGGGAACCATGTTATGAGGAGTCACTTTGTAGGATTCAACAAGTATATCCAGGGACGGGAACCACTGTGTCTTCGCCTTGTTCTGAGTCTACACAGGTTATAAGAAATGGAGAAAATAGTTCACAATAGTAATAGGAATTAAAGGGATTGTAATAATACATAAATATAAATATAAATACATGTGTTTATATGGATTTAATTATGACAACATTTATAAAGTTCACAGATCTTAAGAGTTCCATGAAGGATCGTGCACAATGTGCACAACGGCCACTCAGTGGCCACTTTAATGGGAAGGCCTATACAGTTACTGAAATAGCTAGAAGACTACACAGAGTTCCACTTTTGTCAGACAAGAACAGAAATCTTTGCCTGCAGCATGCATCGGCTACCCAAACCTGAACAGATGAAGATTGGGAAAAAAAACAACCAAGCAAGGTTGTTCTGATTCAAACTCCTGAAGAGGTTGGTGGGGGTATAGTAAAATAGTAAAATGTAAAGAAACTGATTCTTCTAATTGTCAGTCCCCCGATAGTTAACCAAGTTGACTCATGTCTGATTCATGATGAAAAAAAAATTCAAAACAGGAAAACCCTTTATAGAATAAAGTGAGTAATATGCAAAATGTATGTATTTAAAGAACTTTTTGTTCAGTTATGCTTATATATAAAATTCATTTAAATGCCAATACTAATTAATATATAAATATGCAGTGCCGTCAAAAAGGATTTTATATATAAGCACATATAAATTTTACATATTATTCACTTTATTATATATATATATTTTTTTTTGCATATTTATCACACATGAATGATTTATATTATCAAACTAATTTTTAGATTTCGCTAAGATAACCCGAGGGAAAAAAAAATTATTTATTAAGGGAAAAAAGCTATCCCAACCTGATTGGCCCTATATATGTGATAAAGTCAATTCCCCGTTACTAGATCATGGATGATCTGTGATTTTTGCAAAGCTGAGTTATATTTCACTTGCCACACCCAGGCCTGATTACTGCCGGACCTGTTGAATCAAGAAATCACATGAAACCTGTCTGACAAAGTATGCTAAAAGATCTAAAAAAGAAAGAAAAAAAAAAGCAACACAAGCTAAAGAAAGTTTAAGTAAGGTGAGAATTAAAGTGGTTGACATGCCTCAATCTGGAAAGGGTTAACAAGCCATTTCTCAGGCTTTGAGGCTTCACGATGAGAGCTGTTATCCACAAGTTGTAAAAACGCGCACCTGTGGTGAACCTTCCCATGAGTGGCTGGCCTACCAAAAGAGCACAACAATGACTCATTCTGGAGCTTATAAAAGAACCCAGTACAACATCTAAAGAACTGCAGGCCTCATCTGCCTGAGTTAAGGTCAGGGTTCATGATTAAACAATAAGAAAGAGACAAGGCAAAAATGGAGTTCCACTGTGAAGGGCACTGCTGACCAAAAAGAACACAAAAGCTCATCTCACATTGCCAAAAAACATCTTGGTTATCCCTAAGCTTGTTCAAGCAAGTGTTCTGTGAAGTGATTAAACAAAAGATGAACTTTTTGAAAGGTGTGTGTCCTGTTGCATCTGGCATAAAACTAACACAGTATTTTATAAAAAAAAATAAAATAAAAAAAACAACATCATACCTACACTCAAACATGATCATAGCGTGATGGTTTCTTTGCAGCTTAAGGACATGGACGTCTTACCATAACTGATGGAACCATAAATGTTGTGCTCTACCAGAAAATACCTAAAGGAATAAGTCAGGCCATCTTAAATCCTTAGGACTTAAATCCTGTGGTATGACTGTAAACAGGGCATTCATACCCTCCAATGTGGCTGAATTAAAATAATTTTGCTAAGAAGAGTGGGCCAGAATTCCTCCACAGTAATGTGAAAGACTCATTGCCAGTTATTGCAAACACTTGATTTCAGTCATTGTCTCCAAGGGTGGCACAACCAGTTATTACGTTTAGGCAATTACTTTTTCACACAGGGCCAGGCAGGTTTGGACAGCTTTTTCCGCTTCATAAATAAAATCATCATTTACAAACTGCATTTTCTATTTACTCAAGATGTGTTTATGTAATAAAATTTTTTTTTGATGATCTGAATCATTTAAGTGTGACAAATATGCAAATTGGAATTTGCAAGGTAGCACCAAACATGGGACATTGAAAGATCTCGGACGAGAACAAAATTAATCTGGATGGTTCTGATGGCTTCCGACGATACTGGCATGACAAGAAGATCCCACTGGAGATATTTTCTACATGGCACAGTGGAGGAGGCTCCATCATGATCTGGGTTGCTTTTTGCTTCAATGGAAAAATGAAGCTTCGGGATCAAACAGCGGCTGGCTATGTGGACATGTTGCAGCAGGCATCCCTCTTGACTGAGAGGGCCTCGTCTGTGTGGTAATGATTGAGTCTTTCAACAGGACGATGCTGCAGTTCACAACTTGCACTTCTGGACCTTCCTGCGTGTTCCCCTGATCTAAATCCCCTTAAAAATGTTTGAAGATGGATGGCTAGGGAACTGTACAAAATCGGAAGTCAGTTCCAGACTGTGGATGCCCTTTAAAAATCCAACTTCACCACATGAAGAAAATTCCGAAGAAATTCCACCAGAGTAAAAAAAAAAAACAAAACAAAAAAAAACGGAGTAACCAGAGAAAGCACACCAAACATGGGGAGAACATGAGACCTTGCAACCTTGTTGGAGATCATCAGTACACTAACAACAATGCTAGAGACAGTTCCTGAAGAAACTGCAAATTAGGGGCCAAACATAAAAAAAAAAGGCTTTGCTCCTGCATTGTCATGGCCTCCTTCCCCTTTCTGTGTGTACTTGGAAATTGTTGATTTTATTAACATGTTTTAGGTGGATTTTTGTGAAATTAGGTAGACTGAGGACTCAATATTTTTCTACAATAAAACTGGTGTGGTGTCAGGTTAAAACAGTCAGAAGATATGAAATACTCAATTTTTATAAATGCTTTGTGTGAAAAGTACAAAACAGCAGCTTAGATCCTTTTTTTTATTAATTTTTTGTTATTGACAGCCTTTACTCTATTTATAGAGTATACTAATATTTAAGTATTATAATTGCAGTTTTGATACCAGTTTTAAGGAGTATTTATTTATTTATTTTATTAATTTACTTTTGATTGGGCATTGGTGTCTCAGTTCTAGGTTTCTCACCCAGGGTTCAGTTCCCATCCAGTACCCAAACCCCAGCTACTGGATGCAGTGCCAAGTCGTGTGCGGTTTGGATAATCTGCTGTGGCGACCCCGTAATGGGAGCAACAACATTTATTTATTTTTGATTGGATAAATTTTTTTAAGCTGTTTGACATGATGTGCCTCATTTTACAGGCAAATCAACAAAATGAGCAAGCTATGACCAAGGGGAAATTGGGTTTATTAATTATTTATGGAAAAAATGACCACAAAATTGTGGGAAAACCATCAGAAGTAATAGCAAGCTGTCCCAGGGCTATTAATCAGAATGGCCTGCATTAGATATAAAAGAAATTGGATATAATAAAAAAAATAGAAGAAGTACAGTAATAAAGATACTTGTATGATACGGGATTCATTCCATAATAATAATTTTTAAAAAACTTTAGCGTACAATCTATCATCAACCTCTTTTCCCTATTAGTTTCAGTTTCACTTTGGATTTTAATGACAGCATCTTTTTATAGTACAGGGATGTGACGTATAAGATCAGATCTGGCCTCAATCAAATGCATATACGTCTGCGGTCCTGTACAATTGTAACGGAGTTGAGAAACCCAGATTGGGGCACAGCAGACATAGCAAGGCGACGCAAACGCATCAGCTTCCCACACAAAATGACTGTGTGCCTCGTTACTTTTGTAAATATTGGGCATCTAAACTACAGTAAAATCAGTGATTTTGATAATTTATCGCTTCTAAAAAAGAAAGAATACATAACAATTTTCAACAAAAATGTTTTGTTATAGACAACCATGTAGGCCTGTGGACAATAATTTGCCAGAATGAGTTAAAGATTGTGTTAATCTTGTTTTGCTGTCAAATTGTTCATTTGCATGTGTTTATTTGGTTTGTGGTGTATGTGTGTGTATGTGTGTGTCTTAGGCTTGTGGGTATGGCAAAAAAGACAACAGACAACATTTTAACAGACAACCACAAACATGAAAGTATAACACTTGCGCATATATCTCCAGTCATTCGCTCAGACTACACAGTGCTCACACAATATGTTTTACGTTTGGTGTGACCCTTAGACAGTATATTTAGAAGCCCACTGTAAACCTCATGTCTGTGCTTTGCACTATGTACCTAAAAGTAAAATTATCCAGGGGATCGTTAATGTGAGAAAATGAGACATGCTTTACAGAGGTATTGACACGAAGTAGAAAAGAGAAAGCTTTTTAAAAGTACAGAGTTCAGCTTGGTGCAAGTTTAAATTTAAATCGTGAAGACTTACTGTATATATATACAACGTTAGTTACTACACTGCATGGCCATTGACAACATTATGCAACTTCACAACACTGATTTGCATCTAGAGATGCATTCATTTTTGGCCTGAGATCTTGTACTTGAACCAGTCCGAAATGTCTTCTCCATCACACCCAAAACCTTTCAGTGGGATTCAGGTCTCTTTTGGTAAAATGAGTCCTCAGGCTAAAAAGCAGCGAGCTAAAAAGTAGAAGACTATTAAATTAATTTGTTGACTTTTTTAAACTGATAGTGTACTGTAAAAAGCATCACCAAAGTCACTAATTATTAAAGTAACTAACTATTTAAATAATAAGCCAAAAGGGCCAAATAATGAAGAGCTGCATTGACTGACGCAAACACTTTAGTAACGTTTAAGGCACTAAATAAACTGGTGGTGAACCTTTTCTTAACATTACCTATGGTTTAATAGTGTGTACTACATGTCA
>JAOVVB010138168.1:0-12112 GCA_028570985.1 Heterobranchus longifilis
TCTCTCTCTCCCTCTCTCTCTCTCTCTCTCCTCTCGCGCGCTCTCTCTCTTCCTCCATTCCTCTCTCTCTCTCTCTCTCTCTCTCCATCAGTGTCTCGTGCAGTCATTGCCTCTCTCAGTGCCGGGCTGAAGCAGAAGGAGCGCTGTGGGCTCCACACTCCAGGAGTCTGCTCAGCACGGTCCTCAGGTTGACTGCAGCAGCCCGCATGGACATACCGCCGACACCATGCACCTCTAAAAGCTCCAACAACACCGTCTTTTGTTTCGCCTGAGAGGGGGAAAAGTCTGCAAGATCACTTTCCTTTGCTCCACCGAGGTGGACCGAGCGTCAAAGGATTTTTTTTCTTCCTCTTCTTTTTCGGCCAGCGTTTCTTTTTTCTTCCGCCTCTCGTAGTCTCGCATTTTTTTGTTTTACTTTTTCTTATTCCTTGGAAAAAAGGCGCTGCTGTCTCCCCGAGTCTACCTGCTCGCCCAGCACCCATGAATTCAGATAAAAATGTGTACCTCGGCAGAGACAAAGGCATCATGCGGAAGAGAGCATTGCTCCTTCGGAAAGGTTGCAGCTTCGAGATTACCAGGTAGGTCCTCATTTTTTTTCTCTTTGAGGGGGACGATTTTTGTGTGGGACAAGAGGGCGATCAAAACGTCTAGACTACCCCACAGAAACTGCAACCTCCACCATAGAAGTGGCACTTTACATAAGGCCACACAATGAGTGTGTTTCACCTTGTGGATTGGGGATTTAGCCAGGATCTGCTGTGTGTGTGCGCATAGATTAGGAGCCCCAAAAACCTATAATGTATCTAAAGAGAGTGTAGTCAAATAACCGCCTCTGATTTTCACCTCTCTGGCTAAATGTCTTTTGTTCATCTCATCATTTTTCATCTGAACACCGTGCGCTCACATTTCCTTTGGACTGTGGTGGTGAAGCGTTACGCACGGACACATTTCGTCTGCACCTGACTCTGCAATGTTGACAAAAGCTGCTTAGTGGCAGGACGCCGTTTATAGCCAAAATCTGGTTTTGATTGGGTAGTCCAGCAGCAAACACAGTGCCTCAATGCTGTCCAATCATGCGCCAGAGAGGGCTGAGAATATGCAGGATTTAATTCCACCTACATGATTTGGGGGATCAAATCACTTATGAGGCACAGCTGCACACCTGTGAGTTAACACACACCCTGAGGCGACAAACACACGGAGGCAGGGGGTCTCTGTGACAGATAGACCACATAATGTGCAGCTGATGTGACTTCTCAGCATGGTGCCAGTCTGTTTTTTTTTTTTGCAAAGATGGATGAGATATGTGGCCTTCTGCTCCAACAGGATGACACTGGTTGTGTGTTTGGATATCCTAACCTGCCCTCTAGTCATTTGTCAGTTTGTGTACTGTTGGATCAGTAGATAGTTGGCATTATTTAAAGGCTCCCACTTTTACTGATTTCACAGCAGTTCCATTTCCTCTTTGTAGAAGCACTCACTTATCTTATCACACTGTCCACAAGATTTCCTCGCTGAGGATTGTGAAGAACTTGTGATGGCAGGTGTGTTAGAGCGTAATGATTAGGGCAGCTGCAGGCAATATGCTTTTCTCCCGATCACAATTCTTGGGTGCCAATATGTACTGTGATTCAATATTACTATAAATTTTAATTCTTGTTGTTGTTTAACACTAGACCATGGCACAAAGTTGACTCATACACTTCTAAAGACTTTCACTTTGGACAATCTAAATTGATACAGTAAAACTGTTTGTTTTCAATGTGTATGTAGTCAGAGATGTCCTGAAGTCAAATATATGTAATTGTCAGGAATTATAGTGGCAAGAGGTGTTTTCATTCAGGCTCCAGCAAATGATTATTTTCATTATCGATTAAACTGCCAATTATTTTCCCAATTCATATTTTTTCAATAAAACATATAGTATAAACACACACACACTTAATAATATGTATATCCTTTGCAGTTAATACTTTTTTTGGTACCACCTCGGTCGAGATTGCAAGCGAGCTGAGCCGATACTAAAAGAACGAGTTAAAACTAGGTATGGGACGAAATGAAAATTTCATGTCATGATTATCTTGGCCAAAATAATTACGATTCACGATATTATCCCGATAATCATCGAAATATACTTTAAAATGGCCCACTGGAACTGCTGTAGCATGCATACAGCAGATTGTAGCTTACAAGACATTTATTTTAATAATAAATCAATACAAACCCCCTAACAAACCCTAACAAAAAACAATTGTTTTTACCGTGCATGGTAAAAAAAATGTGCTCATCCTTGTCTCCAATCACTCTTTTCTCCTTTCTGCCCCGTACTCCACCCAGTGGTCATAAGATAAAAGAACAAATAAGCCATACACGTAACTGGCTGCAACACTTACATTTGTTGAATCCAGAAAATATTCACATTTAAGATGCTGGAATCAGAGAATTTTGACTTTTTCTCCCTTATTACTCAAAGTGATTAATAGATTATCAGAATAGTTGGCAATTAATTTAATAGTTGAGAACTAATCGATTAATCTTTGCAGCTCTATAGCAAACGCAATTGACTAGTGTGGCAGCCCGAAAAACTACACCGTACAATTGACAACATGCAGACGTTCCTCTGTTTGGTGGCCGATGAAAGGGCAGTTTCACGCCGCGTCGCTGTGGCTGTCAGCTGAGAATCCCACCTACAGGGTATAGTAGTATAGTAGATAATATACTATCCACAGTGGAAAATGAAAAGAGAAAAGTAGTGGTACCAAAAAATGAGTTGCATCAAGTAACATGTAGTGGAAACACGGTATTACAGTCCAAACCTCAAAAATATTCAACTTACTATAATGTAAGACTGGGAAAAACAGAAAATTCTCACATTTGATAACTTGAAACCATGAAAATGTTTGGCCTTGTTGCTTGAGAAAATGAGTCAATTATCGAAATAGTTGCAGATTAATTGTCTTTCCATCGACTAGCCGTTGCAGCTGTAGTTCTCATTATCTTGATTACATTGTCTGTAGTTTATTGTTTGGATCACATCCACCTCCTCTCTCATTTCCTGCTATTTCAGACACGGAGGTGTATGAAGTGCAAATTTACTCATGATGAATCTTGCTTCATTGCCCTTATCACTGATAACTTTGTCTCAGTGTGTGTGTGTGTGTGTGTGTGTGTGTGTGTGTGCGTGTGCGTGTGCGTGTTGGTGTGTCTTGTTGTGTTGGAGATGTCTCTGCATCCAGGCTGCCAGGTCCCGCTTTCCAAATAGAGGCATGTACTGTATTCAGAGTGCATGCGGGGGCGAGATTTGGCCAGCTTTGTGCCAAGCACTTACTTTCAAATTACACATCTCTTCTAATTAGCTTGATTTATCCTGTGCAGTGAAGGAGCTTGTTCCCTGTCTGTATGCTGCGGACCCCGAGTCACAGCGTAAGGCTTCCTGGCAGACCGTCCCTCAGACACTTGCAGTTTAACAGACAATCAATCAGAGCCGAGCCTGAAGTGCTACTGCATGTGGAAATAGATTCTCCGCTATACTGAGGGGATATGAAAGACACTCAAGTAAAGGGATGCTGCTGAGAAGTCTGCGTATAATTCATTGTGCTGCAGTCAGAGACACATGACCAAACAGACCCGAATTTAGACAGCACACAGTATGTTAGAAACATGCTTTCACATGCATTGCACGCTCACACACACTGGCAGAAGTGTTTCCATATGTTTGCCTGTGGAAGTATGTCATGAGGTAGTTTTATCTTTTGACCTGCCCTCTTTTTCTCCTCCAAACAACACACACACACACTCAATGTAGTGGTGGAAGAAGTACTCTTTTAAAACATATTCCACTACAGATTACTGAGTACATGCCCAAAAATGTATGAATGAACGTATACTTCAAAATCATCTTGCTGAGCTCGTTTGTCTGGGTTATACATTTCCAAAAACACATTCCTGAGAGTGTCCTGACGGTGCATCTCCTCTCACACTGTCGTATGGCAGGTGCACTGCACATATATTTTTTTAAATTGTTTTTTGGGAAATGCGTACCTCCATATGAATTTTAGAGCAACTAAAACAAACTAGCAGGGCACTCGGAGAGCACGGACCTCTGCCAATGGCATGCCCTATCTCGCAATGTTAACAAAAGCAAAAAATATCTTGTGTATCCACCTGGTGATTTGGATCCCCTCCAAAATGTAATGGGTTCTTCCTTGGCTCATGCTACACCCTTCCACCAAGTTTCATGAAAATCGGGCCAGTAGTTTTTCCATAATCCTGCTGAAAAACAAACTGAACCAAAAACATAACTTCCTTGGTTATAAAGTAATCCCTTCAAGTAATCTATTTTTAAAGACAGTAACTGTATCAAGAATACCACCAATTTAAACTGTAACACAGTACTTGTTACTCATATTTTGTATTTTAAATACAAAATCCCATTACTTGTTATTCTGTTACTTAAATGATATATTATTATATATGACAAATTGTTAATACTGATGCATCAATTCATAAGCAGCAGTTTACTGTGGTAGCAGGTTGAGCTGCAGCTAGGTTTAAGTACTTTATATAGAGTTTGGTAGTGGTTCCCAACCTCGGGGTCGCCCTCCTCAAAAGGGTCACAGAATAAATCTGAGGGGACGTGAGATGATTAATGAGGCAGGAAATGAGAAAAGAAAAGTTCTGCAACAAAAGCTTTTATTATTTCTTAGACTTTTCCCCAATCTTTTCTTTTTTCCTTTTTTTAATATTGGATGATTTGACCTCTTTGGGCCTCAATTATTGGAACAGTGAAAAAGCCAAAAAGGTTTGGAACCACTGATTTATTCTGGAACAATGTGTTATATTTTATAAGCTCATCATGCATTTTTAAATGTACAGTATTTATCTGAAAAGAAATGTCAAATGAATGTAGTGGCGTAAAAAAAAGAGGAGATACTCCAAGTACAAGCATCTCAAAATTGTATGCAAGTACAGTACTTGAGTAAATGTACTTTGTTACTTTCCACCACTGCTGTGAAAGACGTTTTAGAGTGTGTAATGAATCCAAATAGAAGATTATTTTCGCGAGAAATTAATAGTGTTGAATTCCTGTGATCTGTGTTAATCTCCACACGTTAATCTGCTCTGGCATAAATGCATCGCGTTATTATTTCTGACTGTGTTTTGGACACTGCTCTGTATAGTGACTAAGCCTTATCTAACAGAGTCAGCAGACTGCCAGTTGGCAGATCTTCTCACTGGCAGCAGGTAGCTGCAGAGCTGCAGGTGCAAGCAGAAAAGCTGAATGGACTACTGGAAGCAATTGTTCGGTCATTTTCCTCAGCTTTGCTGGTTGCAGGTGGTTGTATGTGCATCTGGTATCTGCAGTACATATGTAAAGACAGGCCATGACAATGTCGAGCCATCGGTTAGCACCTGTCGCCCTAATCTTTGCACCGTTGGCACTAGTCGGCAGCTTTTCGGTTGAAATCACTCTGATTGGCTGTACATCTTAAGCGAATCAGTGCACGAGAAGAGAAAGCAAACCAACTAAAGTCAAGAGGGAGTGAGATCATAAACAAACTTTTTAGGTACGACTTTCTTTTCAGCCATTGAGCTGAACAGTTCGTAATTGTTTGTTATTATTCGCTAGCACACAGTAAATATAATTTGTTCTTTCAACATCGGGTTGTGTTGTTAATGTGCTAGCTGGCTAACTAGTCGGTCTTCCAGTTTCCCTTTTTGAATGACAAATACAGACTACCGCCCCCTGCTGGTATGGAGAGTTATTTCCTCTCACACAGGCATAGAACGTACATGGTAGTTGGGCACTGGCTGTAGTCTTTGTGGTGTGTTCAAGTGCAACTTTTTGAGACACGATGGAACAGTCGGCATTTGCCGCCGCTAGTTCTTTGATGTCAGTTTGGTGCATCTAAACTGAACTGTCGGTGGTCAAGTTGCATTGTTGGTAATGTAGGCGCCAGGTTTTGACAAGGAAGAAGAATGCTGCTGCATCGATTTTTGACCTTGTTTTTAACTGTCCACCATGGGTCTACAGTGTATAGAAGTACTACATCAGTACAGAGTACTCTTAAAGAAATTTGAGCAAGTTCTTGCCTTTGAGGCTTGAGCTTGACAGGAGAGTCTGGACAGGACGGATGTCCTCCAGGAACAACAAACCCTAACCTATTTAGTGTCTTTTATTCCATTCATTTTCATAACAATTGTAGCATATCAACTCCGCCTGTCACTGAACTGCCGGCTCTGGTCTGTCTCAAACCTCTTCCAGACAACCCCAGCTAATTGTGTGTGGATGAGATTAGGCTACACGGTGACACTTGAAGGAGCCAGGAAATCACTGGCTCGGCTCTGACCACAAACTGGCAGAACAAACGTAACGATGAGAGACCAGAGAGCCAGAGAGACAAAGGGAAGTTATGTGAACGGGCAGTAAAACAAACCAGCAAACAGACAAACACTGACCAGAAGATTTTATCAGATGAAGCCAGAATCAAAAATCAGAAAAAGTGAGCACCGTGCTTTCTAATGGGTTCAATGGAAACATCAGCAAATTCTGATGCGGTGGAAACTAACCTCATTGCATGGAGTCTTTGGGCTCGCTTGTCAATCCATAACAGAACATTTGTAGTTCATTTAAGGAAAGGCATGCGCTGGCAGGGAGCAGAGGAGCCCATTTATCATCGGGCTAACACGGGGCAATATGTGATTAGAACATGTTACTATGGTTTACTTTTGTAACACAGACTTAATAAATGCGTCGAGATAAGGAGCTTGTTGGCGATGTAGGAAGGAGAGATTAGGTTTGATGGCGTGGATTAGTTGGCTTTGAAATGTGTAATGTTCATTAATCGATGCAGCCCCTCTTTGCTTTTCCATGCACGCCTCTAAAGCTTCTCATGAAGCAGCGATAACTTCACCCTGCAACCGCATCAACTGAGCAAAAATAGATCCTCGGCGGGCTGCAGCCATCGAAACTCTGACACTTTCACTCCTCTCTGCCTGAACTTCTCCCTTCAGAGGTTATTTGAGTGCATTTGCTTCAGTGTCTTCATTAACTTCCCCCTCTGCCAAACCCACAATATTTTGTGACTGCAGTTGTCAGGGGTTTTGCTGTAGCCTGCCTGTTTGTCAGATTGGCACAAGACTGGAGCCAGATGTAGCTGAAGTGCTGCGTTCAGGTGCTTCGTAAAGGAACGGGCAAAGGAGTTTTGAGCACATGTGCCTTTTTTTTAAAAAAGAGAAAAAAAAGAGAAGGAAATATGTATTAGGGTTTGTCCTCTTGTGGTTTCCTGGTGAAGCATTTACAGTAGGCTTCAAAGCAGCATGTGAATGAAGAACATGTGTTTTGAATGTCAGACATGTTTTCTATGTTTTTAGGTCTAAGAATGCACTAACATGGACAGGACTGTATTGATGTGACAGAGGGAAAGTGGTGGTGGTAGGCCAGGCTGCTGGGGTCTCCCTCTGCGTTACAGTCTGTCATAAAGCACCCAGCAGGGATTTGTATTGATGGACTTACTGACATTTTTGCTGACCTAAGGCACTCCTCTGCTTTGCATACTGTGAACTCATTTAGCTCTCTCACACACACACACACACACACACACACGTTAGACGCAGTTCTCACAGATTTTTACTCTAGTGTTTAGGGCTGGGCGATTAATCAAATTTTATATTCAATTACGATTTTGGCTTCCAACGATTATGAAAACAAGATAATCAAGATAAAACGATTATTGTGCTGCATTCCAGTTCACAATGATGCTCTTGTTTTGTCTTGTTATAGATCCAGCGCTTTCTGGTGCACTATAGCACAGAATATGTTGAATGTAGTTGAATATATGTTTAGAAGTTTGGGGTGAGTTACTTTTTCCTCAGCTGAAATATTCGGACATTCATTCAAATCTCACATACAGGTGCGTTGGAAAATATAATTTAAGTCTTGAAAAAAGAAGATCCCACACACTGCTCTTGCCCAGCATCACAATTTATTAATCGTTTATTAATTATAATTAGTGTGATTCATAACTTGTGTTTCTGAGCAAGAGCAGTGTGTTCTTTTTTCAAGATCCAAAAAATTACTTAAAAGAATACTCCACTCATTTAGCGTTGCATTTCTATAAAATTGTCGGACTCATGATGGACAGTTTTAAAAAAGGGGCTGTTTTATTCCATGCATTCTTATCCTTTGCTGAAAACAGCATTTTCTGCCATTTTTGCATGAAAAATGACTATAATGATTAATCGATTATCAAAATAGTTAGCCTTTTATTTTTCTGTCGATCGACTAATCGTTTAGTCAACTAAACGTTCTCTCTCAGCTCGTCTTCAGCCCCGACCAACGCTGACCCAAGTGACATCACTTGAGGCAGTTTATCCAAATTCTCACAGCTCCCCCTGGAGCCACAAAAGACTTTCTAACTTTTTTTTTCACACACCGTATGCAGTAGTACTCCCCAAGACCTGTAAAGAGACTTTGATGTATAATCGTTTCAGGTCTAAAAAAAAAAAGAAGTTGCTCCCGGGAGTTATGATTGCATGCACCGTGTTGGTGCAATATCGTATCACTTGTCTGATTTCCATAGAAGGTTGTAGCTGGGAAATTGAAATAGTGTGCAGGGCTGGTTCTGCTCTGCTCAGCCGTACAGTCAGTCCCTCAGTGAGGTCTGATAAACACTGGACTGTAATCACTCCCATATGTGGCTGCATAGCTCAGCACAACCCAGCACCATTCAGCCATGCGCACAATGCAGCGCACCAGGCTCATTTAGACAGAAAAATAGATTCAAATTACTGGAAGAAAAAAATGCAAAAAAAGGAAAGAAAAATCCCTCACTTGATTACAGCCCTATGTAAACGTCTACTCTTTGCCTGAAACATCTGCTTCCATTTAGGGCTTTAAGACACATACCTACACATTAAAATGCACTGTACAGTGCTCCGGGAAAGCTCGGAGGCTGGAAAAACATTTCCCATTATAGTTGGCTGGAATAAACCCAGCGTAGAGCGAGTAAAGCAGGGTATCGGTTGAGATGCGGCCAGCTCGAGCACAAGCCACAAGCCACTTGCATACAAGAGTCATATTCTGGGGAGTGTTTTCTTTTTTCGCAAAGTCGTATAAACGTCCGTGTTTAACCACGGTCACTGTCAAGGATGACGCAAAGTGAAAGTGAGTGTGTGTTGAAGTATGAAAGATCAAAGGAAGTCTGCACGGTATGAGCACAGTCTGTGTGTACACTGTGGGCTGCCTCACGCCAGCCCACTGCCCCCGTTATAACCCTGAAAGAGAGGAGAGACGGAGGAGGAAATGGAGTCTGTGAAGGGTTACTGTTGGACATTTTTACCCTGCGGTTTTTAAGGGAGGCCAGCCAAAACCTCCTCTTGGTTAGAGAGTGAGCAACAGTAAGAAAGAATGAAAAAGATGGAAGTGCAGATTGAAAGTATGTGTAGAAACATCTAGGAAGGGTCTATTTTCAGCAGAGGTTGTAAAGATGTGGCTCAAATTAAGTTGTTGAAGTGTGGACATTTTTAGGGAGTTTCCCCGACTGTAGGCCTCTTACAGTTGTAATATGGATTATATTGCATGTTGCTATTTCTTCTAAGCCATTTTTAGCTCTTTTTTTTTACACTCAAAAACCCGTTGTGATGTAGAAGACACAGGTGCACATGTGTGTGAAATGTGTGCACATGCACATATAAGGGCATCTTCCAGTAGTGAGTGATGGGCCTCACTTAACCCTCTACTGCACTT
Organism: Heterobranchus longifilis; assembly: GCA_028570985.1. Classification (NCBI taxonomy): domain Eukaryota; kingdom Metazoa; phylum Chordata; class Actinopteri; order Siluriformes; family Clariidae; genus Heterobranchus; species Heterobranchus longifilis. The sequence continues at coordinate 9,749 of JAOVVB010138168.1, forward strand.
TGTTTCTACAAGGCACCACAGTCTTTAGGACTCTCACAGCATCCCATTTATAGATGTTGTCATTTTTACAAATTGTAATACCTCATGACATGTTTCTGATTAATCAAATAAGGAACTAAAGTGGGTATAATGTTGTTTTTTGGAGGATAGGAACACAAGAACCACCAGAAAAGATAAATTTGGCTATTTTACATCTTTAAATCAAGATTACTTATTGAGAAAGAAGCATAATGACAATGCTAACATGCTGATGTTTAGCAGGTATAGGCCTAATGTTTACCATGTTGAAAATGATAGTTTAGCCTGTTAGCATTTTGTAATTAGCATTAAACACAACATACAGCTGAGGTAGTTTTGCAGGTATTTGGTCATAAACCAAAGGAAGAGAGCCCCCGCCCGGCTATACTCAGACACAGAGGCATAGTTTTATTCCCCCATATCATTCACATTCAAGGCGCTGTGAAAAAAACACTTATCGAGGTCAGAAAAATGATCGTGGTCGTGTCCATGTATCATATGATAAGTCGATATCTTGATTATCGCAGCAGGCCTAAGGACCAAAGTGACATTTCCATCCCTAGAGCTGCTAGACCGCTAGTAAAAATACTAGCATGAGTATGAATAAACGACTGCAGCTCTCTGCAGACGCTGAACGTATATTTCCGAGCCTCCTGGATGGATGAACTGCAAAAGTTTCCTGCTTGACGGTTAACGGTTAATGATCACTTAACGAGAGTCGGCAATCAGTCAGAAAACATTTTGAATTCAGCATCCATAATCCAAATCACTAGTTTTACACAAACTTCCTGCAGTTATTGTGTTCACTATTTGGGTTAATTGTACAGTTTATCAGTTGTTCTGTACTGTTACTGTTATGTATTGAATATAATATGAAATATCCATAAAATATGTTACTGAAGCTGGAGATATTCATGCTGTTAACTGCGTTAATTTCTGAGTATAATGAACGGACAGAGCTCAACACATCTGCACACCTAAACGTAAAAAGTCACAGTTTTAAACAAGCGGTTCACTTTGTGAAAAGGTGGCAGTTTGAGAACAGACGGTCTCATGTCACCCCGGTACTTAAAGCTCTTCACTGGCTCCCTGCTGAATACAGAATACAATTTAAAATGCTCACGTACAGAGCACTGCACGGCCAGGCTCCTGCATGTGTGGCTGAACACCCAAACACATCAGCTCGCCCCCTGAGGTCCAATATGTTAAATCCACTGTCTGTCCCACGCACCCGCCTTAAGACCTGTGGGGGATCGGGCTTTTGAGTCCGTTGCTCCCACGTTATGGAAAGCTCTGCTGTTTCTGTGGACTCTTTTAAGAGGCAGATAAAGACACACCTGTTTAAATTTGGATAAATTGTTTGCATCAGGTCTGCATTTAATAATGTGTCATTTTAATTGTTTGTTATGTGCTCTTTGTTTTGCACGTGGCTCATGTGGTCACTTCATTTCCTTTCTTTCATCTGTCTCATGTTGTGTTCAGACCAGACGCGAATAAAATAATCTACTCGCTTAATTCGCGCAAATTTGGACGCTGGAATCTTCTGTTTTGACTCGCTTCATTCGTGCGATTACTCCCGCCGTTCGCCGCCGAAGTTCAGATTTTTCAACTCAAGCGAATGAGTGAATGAGCGTCATTCGCACCACATCATTCGCACCATGCAATTTGCATCATTTGCGTCGCCTGACCGGAACGTGCATCTAATCACATCTTTACATTGACTTTTCATCTGCGTTAATTAATTTATTCTCATCCAGTGTGGACATTAACTCCACCATTGACGAGATTTTCCATAATTTGGGACACACCACTTCCCCGAAAATGACAAGATTTTCTGGCAATCTGTGTTTTCGCTGTCATACCGTCGGGGGACTGTTGCGGATCTTGTGAAAATAGTACCGCACTTCAGGCCTCAAAAACAAGCGAAATAGAAGATCACGGATCCAAAAAGTTCTGTCAGGCCGACTGCACAGAGCACCTGAGCAGTTATCCACTCTTTATGTCGAGCGCCGTCTGCAGTAACCCTCAAACATCGCAGTTTTTTTTCTATAAAAACAGAAAGTCTGATCTTTCTTTTGATATATTAACTGTTTACATAATTCATAGTACGACATATTCTGGGGGTCTTGAAGGATTAGTGAATATCATCAAAAATGCTGCAGCTGAATGGCAACTTTTTAATACAACTCTGGAGGGGAAAGAGTTAAAAAGCCATAGCAGGCTCTGTTTTAAAGCTATAGTGAAGATATTGGTATGAAATAAAGTAGATCAGTGGTCCCCAACCACCGGGCCGCGGCCCGGTACCGGTCCGCAAAGCATTTGCTACCGGGCCGTGAGGAAACGATG
>JAOVVB010138178.1:0-12112 GCA_028570985.1 Heterobranchus longifilis
TGTGTTCTTGTTTATGCACCGTATCACCAAAACAAATTCCTTGTATACTTGGCAATAAAAACAATTCTGATTCTGATGAACAAGTCCTGAAGGCTGAACATGGGACAAAATGACTCGCTAAGGTGGATGTGTTTTGCTGTGCAGCACCATGGACAGCGGTATGATCACAGCTTGCAGCTGACCTACATGTGGTATCATCCAATATTAGTCATACTATATTTTGCAAGTATCATGTCAAATATTGATCATACGATCCCCCCAAACACCCTGCTTTCCGCTCTCTTCCGTCCGTTCATGTTGAAGTATTCAGTCCTGCCTTTCCGCTGTGTGTTATGATTCAGCCTAACTTTTCTATCCCCTCGCTGTCTCCAGTTTCCTTCCACATTCTCAGTCTCCGCCTCTCCCTCCCCTCATCCCGTCATGGTAGCTCCCAGCAGTAGTTAGATTGATCCAAACTTCCATGGCTCTCACTACAGTGGCATATCGATCGACCGAGAGGTTGGGAGGAGGCGGACAAGAGAAGGAAGAAGGACATAGCTGGAGGAGGTGCCCTGTGTTCTCACCCATCTCATTCTTCGTTTTTTACCCTTAGAACAGCGATGGGTGAGACAGAGCGAGACAGATGGAGGAACTGTGGTGTCAGACAGGACTTTTCAGCAAGGCACATTCACAGAGACAGACAGGAACAGTGCATCAGTGAAACATTCTTGTTGACGTACTTCCTCATTCTGACAAGTGTAAAGAGGAGAGAGAACCAGGATTCAAACCCACAGAGCCATGCATACTAATTGCTGTCTGGCTTGATTAGTTTTATACAATCTGGTTTCTCATTTCCTCTTTTTCAAGAAGTCAGTTGGGGAAAAGACATGAAGTTATTTGTAAGAGAAAACAAAGGTGAAGTTGTTACTTATCATCCATCACAGTTTGCAGATCGACGTGCAGTAGTTGTGCACATATGTTTTCCTTGACAAAGAGAGTGGTTTGGGTTTGCTCACTCATAGTTTTACCTTCAAATAATGTTTTAGATAATCTGGCTAAATATTTGGCCTATTTACATCCTGTCTGATCATCTGACTGCGTGTGTTTTTTGCCTTGTCTGACTTTATTGTAGCAATGTCTCAGCATCTACTTTGGTTAGTACAATGTTATCGATGTCAATAGAAATTAAAGCCAAAACTACAAAAATAAGCATTAGCTTTGCTGCAGTTTCAGGTTTACATTACACTGAATAACCTGTGTGGCTGATCTATAAACTGACTTCATCACACATGTGATTTAGCTGCAGATTAACTGTGATTCAGCAGAACCTGTGCTTGTTTTGACAGAAGTCCAGTTTAATTTGAAGTCGATGCTAAGGGACACAGCAATACCTCCAAGTTTTAATGAACTGGAATTTCTTGTTAAGGATGCTTAATTTCTGCCCTACCGTACTTGCTGTAGTTGGTGCATGATGGGTAATTGGTGACATTATGGGTGTACCTCTCTTCCGTTTTACCTCAAAATAAAGTTGTAGGTAATCTGGCAAAACTATCACCATCATCTATACTTTTATGCAATCTCAGATGATTACACTGGTATCATAAACAATAAAAGTGAACAGCAGGTTAAGTACTGGTGGACCAGGAAATTGCCATATTCAAGATAATTTATTACACTATGACAGTTTTGTGTGCTTGGTTGGAAATTCATTGGACCCAGTCTAGAGACATACTACAACATACTACATTTATTTTTAGCACAGATATGTTCATTAATGTCCATGTGCATTTTCCTTCACATGTGAACACATTAACGAGACAAAGCTGAGTCGAGGCTGTGACCTATTTTGCATCCCCACCTGCAATTCAAGCAACACTGCATTTTGTAAGGTCAGTGTTTCCAGCACAGTTGAGGAAGAACAATGTTTTTATTTGAGGCGTGCAGACAACTGGAGGCTGACTTCTCAAAATCACCTAGGAAATTAGCAGCCAGACAAAAATACTGATTTCATGAAAGTTCTGGCACTTTAGACAGAAAACTGCACCAAATGTATTCAGTATCAAACCTTCAACCTCCTCCACTTCTAGGCACATTGAAACCACAGTGCTGATTTTTCTTTTTCTTTTAATAAATATTAAAATCACTCCCCCGTCAGAATAAATCAATACAAGTCTCCACACACACATGCACATATTTTGACAGTATTTTCCCTCCTGTGTTTTGATAATAAATACAGAAGATCGAGTTTATATTCAGCGTAGAGACATTTGGCTCTGCGTATTCTCCTCTTCTATCTCTTGATAGGAGTCTAATTCCAAAGGCAGATGAAAAGTAGCACATGATACAAACCTTGCAGGCCGGAGCCCTTACCCCCAGTTGTTAAGCACAGGTGGGAGGCAAAGTATAATATCAGCAGAGGTTTCGTGACCTTCTCTGACTAAAGTTGTTTGGCCCTCATTGAAGCCGTCCGTCGAATGCAAGCAGCCTCCTCCTGGAGAGTCAATGCCGATTCATCGCCTGAGGCCAACTCGCCATTTGGCCCTCACTGAACCTCTTCTCTCATTTCATTGTCTTTCTTTCTGATGTTGCTTCATTCGCTCTGTAGCTCTGCCAGCAGAGCGAGGCGTCGGGCACACTGGAAGAGTGAAAAAGAAAAGGGAGGTAGATCAACAGATGTAAAAGGCAAGCCTTTGGCTTCATCTTTTTTTTTTTCTCTTCTTTTCATCATTTGATATTTCATTGGTGATTATATTTTGCCCTTTAGTAAGTTGTTGAGGGGCCGTGGTGCTGTTTGATTATGGAGTTAGAGGCCACCCACTAACACATTACAACTCCTAAGAGGAGGTGGTGGGACGAACATAAGGAGACAGAAGAGGAGCAGGTTGAGTCAAAATAGATTTTTTTACACAGCCACTGCGTTTACAGACACTCTGGTTTAGTTTAGGTTTTTAATTTTGGACAGTTTAAAGGTATACTATGCAGGATTTTCCTCACAAAACTGAAACAAAAGTAATCCCTCGCAATCATCACTTAAGAACCACTAGAAATGTGTGGTGGTGTTTGTATCTAGAGACCCTGTCCTCTGCCTGTAATTTCTCTTTTCTTTTCATTTTGCAGTGTTAGCGATGTTTCTGGGCATCACAACGCCGAAATAACGCAAATATATTAAGGTGAAATCCAAGCATCCAAAATCAGAGCGAATCAGGGGTTTGACTTTTGTTGCGCCAGGGAGGAAGGACCAAGTTTGAATGTTGTGTTTACAAATAGTATGCGACAATTCCTGCATAATATGCTTTTAAAATACAGAAAATGACAAAGAAACAAGTAATATGCAATGCACGGAGAGGCAGAAAGCCCAGTGGGCCTATTTGAAGCCTCCATCTAAATAATCCATTTACAGTGTTATAGAGAACACAAAATTAACATACAGAAAAATATGACATTCATTGAACGTGCTGGTGTTTTTGATGAAGGGTGAACTGAGCGTATCTAGACTGTATATAAAGATGGACGGCTTGACAGCTGCCTGTAAGTGAAACCAAAACATCTGGATCACCCCCTGGAGGCTGGCTGCAGTATGCTGTTAGTGGACCATGGGCCAAACAAAAACTCAAAGCACACGTGCAGTACACATGACCAAACGTCAGCCACATCGACAACGATTTTAAAACGACACATGGATGTGAAGCATCCGTCTCGGAGCAGCGTATTTTAAAAAAAAAGAAAGAAAAGTGAGCGTGAACTAGTTCATTTTTTTGGGGCTGTGAACTTAGTTCTAACACAACACTGCTTAATAATCGGGTTCCTGGCAACTTACAGCAGTAACCTGATTTCTTAAATGTCACATAAATGAGAAACCTGGTTTCCATAATCACGGTACAGCATTAGAAACATCTGATTACCCAGCTACATTTCTTCCTGAGAAATGTTGAGAAAAGTATTTGTCGAGTTTGTTTTCTAACCAGGTGTGACACTAATGCTGAAATTGATGGTGAGTAGATTGTGTAAGTCTAAATAAGATTGACTGTTGACAGTTGTTTTTAAACATTCAGACACATTTGCGCGCTGTCAAAAACTAAATGGCAACATAAGGACGCAGCATGTTGTATCATGTATAATGAGTAAAGGTTAGAAGTAGGAGAAAACTCTGTTAATGCACCTGCTGCATGTAAACACTGATTTATAAAATCTGCCTCATATATATTTATAACAATCAATGTAAACATGTTATGCAAGTTTGTTTTTAACCTGATTAACCTGATTTGTTAGCAAACATCACTGAGGAAGAATGAAGATAGAAACAGCAGCTTTCAAAAGCTGGCAGTCGTGAAGTCAACAAAAGGAAAAGTCTGGCCCTCTGTGGGCCTCTCCATCAACATAATATCAAAGTGCATGAATAAATAAAAAACAGTCTGCGTGTCTCACATTAGGAGCTCTACATTTTACATGTTTTGTTTTCTCCGTTGTCTCCTTAAACTGTGATCCTGCGACAGCGACGGTCTCTTCCATTATGCAAATAGAAAAACATACGGCGGCTGTTTATTTCTGCAGCTGCATTCGCTTTTATACAGGCACTATGTGTACATAGCCCCTTTTAGCATAATGCTCAGTTCGTCTATCTGTTAATAGCTTTTTGGCTTTCAAACATAGATCTCTGTTATTCTGACTCTGTTCAAACATGACTGGGCCATTACAGAGAGAGACATGCGATAAGGGAGATCTTTCCCCTCCTCACCATGATGGGAGCACCACTGGAGCAGCGAGTGTGAAAATATCATCAAGGAAGAGGAGCATTTACAGACGCTGCCTCAGTGATGAAATATAAATCTTAGTTTGCAGTTGACCAAATGCAGCGTTAGGGGAGAATCTCACCGCTGCCTCTGTAACGCTATTTGTCAGTAACCTCCCAAATACATTTTCTCTTTTTGCTTTTCAGCTTGACGCTGATATGTTAAATTACTTTTACATTTACAGAGTGAAGTGCATGTATGTGGACAGCGTGTGTGCTCTTAGCTCAGATTTACGACTAACGCATCACTTTTTATGGCTCATTTATTCTCTCTTTACATCAGAAAATATATCCATTCATTTCAAACAATGTAGCCGTCACTGCCCACATACTTCCATATGTCCTTTCCGTTGGCATCACATCCACCAGAGGGCAGCTCAGAGTCAAACGTTTCTGACAACAACAAATATGGCGACGGTGGAAGAGGTCGTAATAATGCACCTGTCAAGGAAGAGGCAAAAGCAGAGGCTGCGTTGTCGACGCCGGTGGTCTGCGAGGCCATTAAATCCATTTTGCTGTTTTATGCTAGCCCTTAACTGTTAAAGTTAGACCAAATTATCATCCAAACTTGTGTCACTTTTTGATAGGCATGCGTCTGTGGAACGTAGAGATGGGTCGACCCAGAAACGCCCTAAAAAAATGCTCCTATGCTCCTTATCTTGTGACTCTGTCGCGTCCAAACTTGGTATTGTTGGCATCAAATACAAATCTCCACACATGCTTCTGAATTATGCATCACGTCGTGCAATTTTTTCAGGTTAGAGCAACAGCCCCTCAAAATGTCTGCACACGTCCCTGGACAGAACGCTCCGTCCATATCCAAATACGTATGTAACACTGAGCGTAAATGAGCCTCATTCTATCCAGGAAAGCATCCTCGCAATCTGATCTATACTGCATGAAAGCAAAAGCTGCCTTAGATGTGCTGGGAAGATACTGCACGCATACTATATTTCCACACATAAGCCCCTAGAGGATCTTTACTGATAAAGGATGTGGTGCCGTTTTCAGCGCAGGTTTTTATTGCTTGTCAGCTCATGTTAAAGCAGCACAGGACGATCATATTGTTTTTATAATGCGTTTGCCAGTAATGTAATATGAATCGTCTGGAACTCGCCTCGCTATTACGTCGAAAATGGCGCAATCATTTGACAAAAATCTTCTTGCTACCTTAATGTTAACATCCATAGACATGAGAACACTTGTTGGAGGCAAATGGAAATAGACAAATCCCTGCAGACATACCCTTGGCTGAACTAAACGGTGTGCCAGTGGAGTAGTGAGTCTGCAGGGAGACCTCATTGTTGGGGGTTGTCAGGTCCACTTATCCAGACAAACCCCTACTAGCTTAGTCTAGGGACTGTTGCTAGTTAGATCTGAGCTAGAACCTCAGGCTTTTAGAGGCCTCTCAACCCTGCCATGTCAGGATAATGGTGTCTCACTCCCCAGAGGTCACAATCTATAGGCATTAGCCCTTCATCTACCTCTCTACCTCATTCCCCGCATCTCTAGATGTCACCATCAACCCATTACCTCGTCCCCACACCTTCAGAGAGAGACAGGGGTGGCGTTCAGGCTCTCAGCAGCTCTGCCCTGTCACTATTAATATCTCTCCTCTTTCCATCTCTCTCTTTCTATCTCGCAGCCCCTTTTCCTCTCTTCCCACTCATTCTCAGCTCATTTTGAGAGTATAGTTGACGGAGCAGAGAGGGAGGCAGATAGAGAGGTGAGTCAAGGGAGAGCATTTTCAAGGGCTATCTCACCTGGGAGTGCGCCCAGACGGATACAGAAAAGAAACAAGAGCAGGGGTCAGTCAGTGTTTTGGAGAGGTGACATCCATCTTAGACTCACTCAGACAGCCGTATTTGTCAAGAAATATCCAGACAGCCTCTTTTAGAGGGAGAGACTTGACTTCCCATTTTGTTTTCTCAAGAAAAGTCTCATTTACCAAGAAATTGTAGCAAACTATGCCACTCACCTCCCCATACAAATGTTTGGCATAAAAAAAAAAACATTTGATAAATACTGTGTTCATGGAGACACTGACCTATGCATGGAAATATTCAAGATACACAAAGAAGCTGTAACCTCAGCTGTGAAGCACTTCAGTTCCATTAACCTGTTTTTTGATTTGTGCATAAAAAAGACCTCAGTAGAAACACCAGAAATTCCCAAAAATAGTTAACTAGAAGGACACTTGAATAGCGCAAACTTCTGCCAAGGACATGCCCTCTGTGCAAAAGTGAAAAATTATTAAATTAATTTAATAAACACGCCGCATGATTCGGATCCACTCAAAAATATAAAGGTCCCATATTGTAAATTTGAGATTACCATGTTTTATAAAACAGGTCTAGGTGTTATATAAATACTGTGAAAGAATCAAAACACTCAACCCAAGGAGAAATGCACACAGCTCATATTCAGAAACTGTTCCTTAAACGAGCCGACAGGACTTATATAAAGTTGTGATGTCACAACTATACTATATATATATAGATAGATAGAAAGTAACAGTGCTGTTACAGTCATTCCCCAGCTGCAATGACGGTACAGAGACGCTGAGAGTGCAGATGTGGAAGACCCGGAAACACTGACCGGGAGAGGGCCTTAAAGAGACAGGTGCTTCAACAGAGTTTCAGACAGTATAAGAAAAGTAATGTGTTTTTTTAACATTAAAACATGCTCTAGTAAAAACCAAAACTAAATGTATGAAATTAGCATAATATGGGACCTTTAATGAGTTCTTCCCTGGTCCATGCTATTCACTTCCACCATTTATTTTTAATGAAAATCAGGCCAGTAGCTTTTCCGTAATTCTGCTGACAAACAAACAGACAAACTGTGAGGAAAATGTTGCAAAATGCTGCGCTGAAGTGGAAGTGTTGACAAGTTGGAAAAAAAAGAAGATGCTAATACACCTTGATGTTGATGAGTTATTTGAATAAAAAAACAAAAGAAAAATAAAATATTGTATTGGCATGGTAAATACATTTTATGAGGTTTGGGTTATACACCATATGCAGACCTGTTCTTTTTCTGGGCCTTATATGGGCGCTTGTGAATGGATCCCATTTCACTTGGAGTATTTATGAGGCCCATTCATCCTGTGTGGTGGGACGAGGCATTGTCTGAGTCGAGGAATACAATGGGACCAAAGCCCAGGCCCATATTGGGTCTCTTTATACCACGGTGTGAGATCAGAGGGGAGATTAAAAGTGGATCTATGGCGTTTGGAAGGAGGGAAGGGGAGGTGAGGAGAAGGACGCTGACCTTCAGTGATTTTCTTTCTGTTGTTCCCTCACACGTCGACACACACACACATATCAAGACTTTTATTCTCACATGGCCAGAGCATGCTTGCTTTAGTGAAAGTTTTATAGCCCCAGGCAAGCCCCTAGCATGACCCAAGGGGGGTTATGGGTAGTGTCTACCACTGAAGCCAAGAGCATCCAACCACTTCAACTATTCAATTAGACCCCTGGCCTAAAGTGGTGGGGCAGGAATCGCAGGGGATATGTGCACACATAACTATACAAATGCTGAAAACATGCACGTATATACACACAAACAGTGGAAAGCAAAGAGCAGAGGTCTCTCTCTCGGCTGATGCACACACACACACACACCTGCATTTATATCTGTAATATGGTCACAGGCATCCTTGAGAACACTCACACGCCCTTTGTTTTAGAAACAACAAAGGCTATCTTCGGGAATGCAATACACAAAGGATTACTAGAAGAGAGGAGAGGGAAGGAAATTGAAGCCATTAGAAGCCTTATTACTTTTTTATCAGAAACTGGAGGATAAGCTCGTAGAATATAGAGAGAGGGGGAGAGAAACACAAAGAAAGACAGAGATGTAAAAGTGGGAGGGGGTGGGGAGTAATAAAAAGCGTAGAGAACAAGTAAGACGGACTGATTTAAGTGAAAAGAAGGGGGATAATAGAGCAAGAGAAACGCATACAGCAAGTTGCTGACGAAAAGAGAAAATTAAATGAGTAAATGAGAGAGAGCCCGGGAGGAAATAATGAAATCCTCGCACCTCAGCTCGGTTCCATCAGAGAACGCTTGAGCCACGGGTGCCAGTTGCTTAAAAGTCAACTGCTTGGCAAGAAACTGCAGAGCGGCTGTGTGTCCTCTGCTCCTCTAACGTCCTCCCTCAACCCATTTACTTGGCTCACATAGAGGAAGCTGCAGAGTAATTGTGAGGATGGTAAATGTGTGTGTGTGTGTGTGCGCGCGCGTGATTGTTGCTCCGGTATCCCTTTTAGGTTGGGAAAGTGTGTGTGTGTGCGTGTGCGTGTGTGTGTGTGTGTGTGTGTGTGTGTGTGTGTGTGTGTGTGTGTGTGAAGTGCTAATATTGATGAATGAGGGTGCAGTGGATGACTCATGGGAAAAAGGGTCGATACGGGTGTGCGATGTGTGTGTGTGTGTGTGTGTGTGTGTGTGTGTGTGTGTGTGTGTGTGTGTATAGTCTCTGTTTATGTATTGAAGTGTGTGTAATTTGCATTTGCAACACATTTGCATTTTTCCATGCCTGTAATACGTGTCCACTGTTGTGTCAGTATTATATACAGCCAAAACCTGTCACTGGCTTGTACCTAACTATTTTGTTGGCCCACATTGAGAAGCAAATGTTTTTTTGTTTTTTTTTTACATGAGGGTGAGGGTTGAGGTTAATGTTGCACTTCAAAGCCTTGACTGTGGAGGAATACTGCATATTCAGCTCGCCTACCTCGACCTTCCAGCATAAACTCAGTGTCTCTCGACCCTCTCTCGCTCACACCCGCACAAGCTTGAGGGGATGTGTCATCTTCAAATGAGGAGACATCTCATATGAGTCCAGGGGAACGGACTGGAATGCTAATTGTCCTGTGCAACCGCTGGAAAAAAGCAATAAGAAATGAAATCAGCCCGCAGACATGCACGCAAACACACGCACACGCATGCATGCAGTGTGCAACACATAAACACACGCTTCTTCTTTGGATATTGCGTGTGCAAATATTTTGCATAGTTACTGTGCATACTGATGATGCTATAGCAGCAATATGGCTCTTGTTAAGGAGTCTGCAAGGGCTACAAAGAGACATACACAATAAACACCACACACACACACACACACACACACACCCGCACACACACACACTTATATGCAGAAACCCTTGGATCCAGACTGTAATCTCACTGTGTAAAACACTGGTAGTTTTACACTACTGATGGATGATGATACCATAATGATACCATTGTGTGTGTGTGTGTCTGTGTGCATGCACGCGCACACGCGTGCATGCACATGCGTGTCTCGGCGTCTCGGTCCATTATCTGTGACTTAAAGCCCATCTCCAACACTGACGGGCCCGATGGTTAAGTGCCTGTAATAAAGGTCTTAAGTGTTTTGGGCAAGCCTGAAACTCAGAGGCCATTTGCTGGAAAAAAAAAAACTGCTCTTGATACCCCTTCACCACAGCATCATGCCGTGGATGGAAATGATTCAGTCTTAGATAACTTGGATCTCACCCTAGAACCGTAGGAAGGATTAGAGACGCAGATTCGTGAAATGTAAATAGCCGCCTGGAGGAGACGTATTTACCTCTTGCAGATGATGGGATATGATTAAACGTGAGGAAATGAAAGAGGGTGAGAGCTGAGATTGCTCAGAGGTAAATCCTTCTCATCCTATTTATTTGACACTCTGTGCGATCTCCTGTGCATTTATCAATTATCCAGAAGTGTGAAACATAACGTGAATGACTGTGAAATGTGAATTTGTTACATTTCGAGGGTGCACTGCATTAACTGCAGTGGTCACGCAGATCTGGCCGTATCGAGTGCTGCAGGAATGAGTTTTAGAATCCACAGTTGAGCTCGGGCTGCAACTAACGAACACTTTCATTGTCGATTAATCTATTCATTATTTTCTTGATTAATGGATTAGGTTTTAATCTATAAAATGTCCAAAAATGGTGAAAAATGTCGATCAGTGATTCCCAAATCCCAAGATGATTGATTCTCAATTTTTTGTTTTGTCTACAACTCAAAGATATTCACTTTACTGTCATGGAGGAGTAAATAAACCAGAAAATATTCACATTTAAAAAGCTAGAGTCAGAGAATTTTGACTGAAAAATTAATTATTGATTATCAAAATAGTTATCGATTGAACAAATCGATAAGGTCTGGTTAACACAAGCTTAAGAGCTTTTCACGTTTGTTCGACTAAATGTTTAAGTATCATACATTTGTCTTTGCCACAGAGCATATTTTCTGCAATAATTCAAAATCCAATGAAGACATCTGATTGTCTTTCTGTCGAGGGAACCAGGGCGATGCTAACTTCTGGGTTGGATTACAGAAAGACGTCATCCCTGCAGGATTCTATCGGGAGCATTCGCTCAATATGTTTGTGATTCAGCTGGAGTTTTCACCCCCAAAAAGTTTGATCAGCGCAAGAGCCCACGCTGACAACTGTGCCTTTGTGGCTAGAATGTAGAAACAGAGCTTTAACAGCGTTGATTAGACACAACACCAGGCAGGGCAAATCTCCCCGAGGCACTTTTTTCTTTACTTTCATTTAGCCTCTTATCCTAGTGTGTTAATATGACTGTTACACCTCAGGGTGCTCCCTGGTGTTTGGAAAAGGTGGAGAGGCCTGACATATTACAGCAGAGATTATTGGCATGCATATTCATGAGACCAAATGGAAAGAGGAGTACTTGTTGTCGGTGGTTGTGCTGTTGGTTGATGCCAGCATCTCGTCTTTGGGCTTGCCAAGGCTTCAGCAGCGTGGGATGGAGCAACTGTGAGGTTATTGGCCCTCACTAACAAGGACTCAGAGAAGAGGTCAATTCTTTTTTTTTTCTTTTTACATTCCCTCTCTCTCTGTTTCTCTCCCATAGTGTCTGTATCCATTAAGTTCCCAAGTGGTTTGGAAGGATTGTACAACAGCATGTACTCAAATATTGCCTTTATATTAATAAGGAAGGAGCAGTGTTGTATTTTGCATGTAAATGCATTTGAAGCCGAGCAATCAGGCATACAATAAGAGATGAACTGTGTGTACTCACCACAGGGATTATTATATGGTTTTATAAATAAAAAAAAACCCTCAAGGTTCCTCGTCTCTTTACATTACTCAATAAAATTCATAATGCACATTGCAAGCCATTTTTATGAAGCCTTGAGGCGCTAAATTAGAAATACTATAAAAACAGGTAGAGCACACGCTCCATGTAGACTGAGTCCTGCAGCGGCCCACGTTCAAAATCAAACTGCCGCCTTTTGCTGCGTATCATCCCCCCCCTCCCCCCCCCCCCCCCCCCTTTCCTGTCAATCTTCA
>JAOVVB010138198.1:0-12111 GCA_028570985.1 Heterobranchus longifilis
AAAAACTCCCTGAGATGGTAATAGGAAGAAACCTTGAGAGGAACCGGACTCAACAGGGAACCCATCCTCATTTGGGTAAAACAGAGAGCAGGAATTGATCTGCATTCATACTGTGTGTTAGGGGGCAGCCAGTTCAGCTACAACAGTTGATGTTAATTGATGTTAATATGGAGTCCAGGTAGTTATTGGTAGACTTGTAGGAAATTCCAGTCTTGAACTATCAAGCAACTACAGCCAAGTCAAATCCTCAGAGAAACAGCTATCCTCAAATGCTTGTCTGGTGGTGCGCGTGTGTGTTAGAAACTATTCGTTTTTTTTTTTTTATTATTCCATGTCGCTGTTCCAAGTTTAATCACACAAATAAATATAAAGAAGAATATAAGAATATAAATCTGTTATCTACTTCACGGTGCAAGTGTTTAGCCCGATCCCACGTTTCATCTCGGACACCCAACAGTCGGAACAGCCTCGTAACCGGACAACGATAACGCACAGCCAGCTCGTTTACTAGAGTTGGGGAGAAGACGAGACAAAGATGAAGACAAAGATGGAGACAAAGATGGAGAGGAGACGAGGACAAAGATGGAGACAAAGGAGGAGACGAGACGGAGACAAAGATGGAGAGGAGACGAAGATGGAGAGGAGATGGAGATGAAGACGGAGAGGAGACGAGACGGAAGAGAAGACGGAGAGGAGACGAGAGGAAGGTACAAAAAAAGCCCGCTGGACTTTACTGAAAATAAGTAGCGAGTGCTTCACTCAGGGTCCCCTCCTGTACTGTGGCAGATTTTTCAGTGTTTTATTTCGTTATCCCTGAAGTCCTGTTTAACACAGAGCTGTACACGAGTCCTGAAACTATGTGCAGTAACGACAGACCAAACCAAACTTTTTATTCTTCTGGATTTTGGATTTATTTGTCAATCACCTGTGAATAATAAACAAGTAAACAGGAAAACGGGGTGGAGAAAACACTTTGACAGATTCAAAGAACTTACAATGATCATGGCTGCCTCGCTGAAGTTTTCTAAAATCCTCGCAGCGACTTTTTCTGCAACCTGACTCGGCCTGAGGAGAGAACAGAGAAACGAAAATCAGATACACGAACACGACACGAGGGTCACAGCTCGGCCAAGAGTTTCATTTAAACACCTTCCATTTACAGTTCTTCATTTGAAAAGACATTTTTATGAAGTGTTGACAAAAGTAAGACATCTGTGATCTGTCACATGACTGCTGCTTCGAGTCTAGAGCTTTAATTGCATCACACTGTGATATAATTAATCATTTTGTGAAAGTTAAATACATTGAATAAATACAGTAAATCCTTCTTCTTATGGAAAGTGTGTTCGTACCTCGCATCTTTTATACGTTCGTTGGCTTGATAGTAGGCGGCGATGACGTATTTGTTTTCTTTACACCATGTGTCAATCTGTGGAAAAAACAAAAACAATTAAACTAAAATTCCAATTTTAAGCAAAAAAAAGGAAACTCACGCTTTTCTTGAATTTTGTTCTGATGCGCGAGCTGAAAATCAGAGAACGACTTTTAGGGGGCATGTCCCTCTGTGTGATCACCTGACAGCCATAAGTGTCAAAGATTACTTGGGGAAATCTGCAGTCTCCATGGTTACCAGGAGACTACATGTTTAATACAATAATGGTGTTTAAGGCTAGCGTGAATTAAGAATAGATCATAGTTACAAAGATTGTGTTTTTAAAGCAAATTATCTGAACTGTATTGACTAAGACTGACAAACATTTCTGTCCATTTCTGTCTTTAGCCCTATTTGGACAGGATTATATTTACACAAAAGTAAGCTCCTGTTTTATAGGTGCTCCTCTTCTGTGATTCTAATTAAACCAAGTACATGGTTGAGAGCCTCTTCTAGAGCATCTGTTTGTATTTCATTATTTTTGCTATTTGTGAATGTTTAATAACCTGGTACAAACCTATTTTACGGCCAGGACGTACTAGTCGTGCCCACAACATAGTACCTCATTCACACGCCTTAGTAAGTCATGCCCACTTGTAAGTATCTCGTTCCCACGCCCTAGTAAGTCATAGCCGCAGCATTGTGTCTCATTTCCATGCCTTACTTAGTAAGTCGTGGCTACATCATAATATCTTCTTCTTATGCCTTAGTAATTTGTGGCCACAACATAATACTTTGTTCCCACGCCTTAGTAAGTCATGGCCACAACATAGTATCTCATTCCCACGCCCAAGTAAGTCATGACCACAACATAGTATCTCATTCCCACGCCTTAGTAAGTTAAGAAGATACAATGTCACCAGAGAGCTTCTGGGTGCAAAAGTTTGTGCACCCATTCCTGTTCAAAGCCTTATAGAAGCACTCTGGTTTCGGTTGAAAGTTTATCATAAAGCAGAGACTCTTACCAGAGACAGGGCCACTTCGAGCATTGGTGCCAGCGCTAAAGATCCGTGAAACAGGGGGACACAGTCCACACACAGCACCGAGGCACCGTGTCCCTCTTTCTTCTTGTCCTTCTGCTTCTCGGCCACCAGCAGCCCGTTCACGGCGCACTGAGGGTACTTAGCCGCGTGGAGTAACATCTTACAGTACGCCTGAGTAGTCAGCTTTTGAGGCATTTCCGCTTGTTATAAAAATCCCAAATGTTAAACCTGATGTGTGTGTTGCCTTGGTGACCGAGAGGAGGCTGTAGTCTTAACTAAACACCGCACGAGCTCGCCTGTTAGCTCGCTAGCTAACTTATTTCTCCAAATCAACCTTATCCGAATTCATACCTTTTTCCGGTCCTTATTCTACAAAGTTGTATCAAAGATCAAAACTATTTATTTCACTCTATGTTTATGTCTATATTAATATAATTATAATATTTTAATTATATCAGAAAAACCTTCCTTCCGAAATCATGAGCTGGTTCCAACGGTTGCTTGGAGTTTTTTTCTTTTTTTATTCTATAATCCACCCTCATTGATGGAATTACGCCACATTGATTGGTTAAGAGTTTGGAGTCACCAACCAGACACGTCCTAGTATCTAAGATTAGCCAATTACAAAACAGAAGGCGGGATTTCCGTGAAAACGGGTGGGGAGTTGAAATGTAGTGCCTGCAGGTGATGCCTGGACACCGGGTTTAACGTAAAGTGTATGTTCTTTTGCGACAGGACAACGACAGACTGTTTGACGGCTTGTTCTCGGCGTTGCCCTTTAGCACTGATACAAAGGTCAGTTTTGTGCAGATTATTATTTTTTGCTCTATTTGCGATTTGTAATTGTGTAATATTTTTGGAATTTGTGTTACAACATTTACAGGTTTAACAAACAATTAAGTTGTTTTACGTATTTATTTATTTATTTATTTATTTATTTCTGTTTTGCAATCTTACCCACAATGCTCAGCGGCGTCGTATTTCCGGTCGGGATTTCTTCCTTCCTCCTTTAGGTGGACCGCTAAAAGAGAGAGGTAGGTGACCGAGATCGAATGCGATTAATGTTTATTTTATTCGGATTTTTGCTTATTTATGCTTATGGTTTTAATATTAATGCGCTTTTACGTCGATTCTGTGTTTATCTGTTCACCCAGACACAAAGGGTTTGGTTATTTTTTAGAAAAACTCAACGTGACATTGAGGAAAGCGGAGGCTGCCGCATTGTCGTTTGCTGTGTCTCAAATTACTCAGTGCTTTCTTATTAAGTGCACTTCATCCAGAATAGAAGCGTTCACATGAAGTGCTCTAGCTCTTTATTTAGTTGGAATGTAATTGAGAAGTGAGCCGGTTATATTCTCGCCGGTTTCTGAAGCTTCTAGATGCAGCTTCACTTTAGCTCACAGTCTCATGAAGAGATTTATTAAACTGAAAATGTAATTATTATTAATATATAAATTAATATATAGATTAATATATAGACACGGTACAGAGGGAGGAATATGTTGATCTTGTGCTCGATCCAAATATGACCTTCCTGATGCTAATGCTAGCTGTTTTGCTAGGCTGATACGTGATTAGCTTCATACTGTACATATCTGCACACAGTAATCATGCCGTTGCTTTACTGTTTAATGCTGAAATAATAACAAGACTGCATTATTAAAAACTGTGTTTGAATTGAAATCTCATGCACGTTTCAGTGTTTAATACATTTTGTGTGAATTATTGCATCTAAGAGGCCACAAATGAATCAATTCAGTATTATGTATGTTTAAATGAGTGAGTCAGGAGATGTAAAGTAAAAATCAGATCAAACTAAATGTCTTTTATACTTATACAAAATATATACATAAAACATATAGATAGTAGGGACACTATTCTAATTGTGATTCTACAAGTATCACGATTTTATAAAAATCCTGATTCGATATTACATTCCCCCTGATATTGTTAAAATTTTGTGAAAATGAAAATGTTAAAATAATAATAATAATAAAAGATTTTGGAGTCCGTGTGGCGATGTTAATCGGCACACAAACAAATAACTTGTAACTGAATCTCTTTTTTTTATTTTTATTTTATTTTTTTACATCTCTCATAGCAATTTTAAAAATACATAAAAATTATGATTCAATAATAATAAACCAGAAGGACAAACTATAAATTGTGACCTAAAACATAACTGATGTCTCCAGAAAGTATTTAAACCTTGCAGTCATAAAAAGATTTAATGAAGACATTTTTTGTTTTATTATTTCTCCAGCCTAATTATTAATTACCAGTAATTCATGTTTTATTCGATTCAGTAGAACTAATGGTAGATACTTTAGCAGCGACATCAACTTTTGCGTGTTCCAGGTGTTCCTTACTGACTGTAACAGAAGGCAGCGCCGTCTACAACAAAAACGGGTACGGTCAGCCCGAGCTCATAGCTATTATAGTGGTCTAGCGGTCATCCCTCAGTGTAACAGTAAACAAAATCTCATTTTATGTCATAACATGAGGTAATAATTTATCTGGCGAAAAATCGGAGCTGCGTGAGGATTGGCCATGATGCGATCGTACATGCAGTCAGTGGACACAAGGGTAATGAGAGAGAGCTGAGCAAAGGTTACTAATGCACTGCTAAGAACAGAACTGCGATATAGTAATAACTAAAAAAAAGGTATAAATAAATAATGCTAATAAGTAAAATGCAGGTCAGCCTGGTTTGCTGTTTTTGTCTCCATCAGCAATATTTCACACACGTTCTGAAGTATTAGGAACTGCTTAAATGAACTGATAAACACTAACAATATGTAACTTGTTTTTGTTGGTTGTTGAAATGTCACAAGCGATAACCATTCATTCCTGTCAGTAGTCTCTGCCACACGCCGGTCCTGTAGGTGGCGATATTTCACCAACTAAACATAAACTCAAACTGAAAAAGAAATTATTAGCTCAAACAGCTAAGACAGGATTATTTTGCAGAATAAATTCTTTGTAAATAGTTAAACACCCATAATGTTTTTTTCTAAATGTGAATTAATTCAGATTCAAAAGCTGATCTGTTGATTCAGTTAATAGAATTGACAAATTAAATATCACTTATTTGATTTGACTCTAACAGCTTATATTTCATACAAATATTGAAGTTCTGCTAGAATGATCTAATAAACACTGAGACTCTGTAACTTGTGTTTAGATGTCACAAAGCGATACAACCGTTCATTCCTGGCAATAGTCCACACGCCAGTCTAGTAGGTGGCGGTAGTACACATAGCGAGCAAAAACTCAAAAATACTAATAATAATAATAAGTGTTACTCACAAAAATGCTGTGAGCAGTTTTTCAAATATTTTTAAGGAATTTGTTAATATCTGCCCATTAAATGCTTGGAAATAAACATTTGTTCGTGAAATAAATAAATACCCAAATTCTACCTATTTTTTTTTTTTGTATCCAATCCAATAAAATGTTGATTAAATTAACACTGCATAATTTAGTTAAGTTATGAACATAATGCGTAATAAAGTAATGAATGAAAAATTATGAATGTGCTGTTTAGTTTACGATACCATTAATATTGTATTTTGTAGAGTTTGAGTTTTTTTTTTTTTTGTATCCCGTCAGTCTGTGCAGTTCTGGTGTGGAAGCGTTAATTAAAAAACTCGGGTAAAATATTTAAAAGAGACCTTTTAATAAGTCTAAAATTTCTTATAAATAAGTTTATATACAGAGAACTCCATTTTAATGTGCGCTAAGGCAATCAGCATTTTAAGTAACATCAAGGTTGAGAAATGAAATATTATTATTTCATTAATATTAATTAAATATATAAATAATTAATTGTCTCTCCCCCCCAGGCAGAATGCTGGCAACTCGAGCACTTCGTCTGGTTGGGAAGCGAGCCTTGTCGACTTCAGCGTGCCTGCGTGGCCATGGTAAGTTTCTCCATCACGTCCCGTTATGATCTACTGTTTTTACTACATTTTAGTGTATTTTAATATCGGATCAAATTCCAGACACAATCGTGACTCAGACACTGTGACATGCTGTATCTTGCCTCATCAGTATAACCTCGCTCATCATAAATCATTTGTGTAAACGAGGAGGAATGAGTTAGAGCGTCTTATCCTGATCCAACCTGATCTTAGTGTTTTTCCCTGCTTTACCACACATAATTAATTAGCTGCATAGTTTGGAGCTGAGAAGAGATTAAAATGGGGTCACCCAGCACCAAGGTCGAGAAAAACTGGGTTACAGTATGAGCAGGCAGAAAGCAATGATGCACAGGGTGATGCGTGCAGTTTTACACTCCGTAGAGAATTCTAGCACACAGCCTACCTCAGTTTTTTGCACCATATAATCTCCGAACAACAGCTCAGTTTACAGCTAGAACTTTTATGGCTGATTTTAATACAAAGAACAAAGAGTATGGTCCTCACATGGCACGTGTTATTATTCCGCTCGCAAGGAGCTTTAAATGTTATTTGAAATTCTAAAATGTTTTTTTTTGTTTGTGTGTCTTTTTTTTATTATTACTTAATATATAATACTTACTTTGTAACTGATTAAAAAAAAAACCTATATTTTTAATTCAATTAGTGCCAGGCAAGATTTTCAGAATAGCCAAGGGCCTTGTCTCCTGTTTCTCATGATGTGTTTATGATTAATCAAAAAGGACCTGAGACCTTTCTCTTCGCTCCTACTACAGACTCGGTGTGACTGTTAGACGTCTATCAGTGCAGTCAGGTAGTGTAGGAGTTAGATCCTTTGAATCTGGTCACAGTGCACGACTGTGCGCAACTAGACAGCTTCGGCTTTTTACCCTGTATGTCTCTGGCTGTGACCTCTCTGAATTTTTTCACTACCTGCATTCTGATTCGTGTTTTCTTTCAGGAGTCGCCAAGGTGGAGGACTACTCCCTCC
This sequence comes from Heterobranchus longifilis, assembly GCA_028570985.1. Taxonomy (NCBI): domain Eukaryota; kingdom Metazoa; phylum Chordata; class Actinopteri; order Siluriformes; family Clariidae; genus Heterobranchus; species Heterobranchus longifilis. The sequence goes on from JAOVVB010138198.1 coordinate 7,327, forward strand.
CTGCATATTTTGACCGCCGTGAGAGCCCCCTGCCAGAGATCAGATATGTCCAGCAACTGAGTGTTGAGCAGAAGTCCCTCAAGGAGAAGGAGAAGGGTTCCTGGGCTGCGTTGTCCAACGAAGAGAAAATTGCACGTACGTACACACAGATAGAAACGGAGCTCATCACGTGTGTGGATAAGAGATGCTTTGTAGTATTGATGCGTAAAAGCCTTTTATAACTGTTATTGTAAGGGTTGTTTGTAATATTTGTGGCCAGACAAGGTTATTAGTTGGTCACATGACTATAACATGGTATAATATAACGGATGGGACACCGTTTCCTTTTCTTTACTCACTTAATATGCGTTTCTTTGCATGTCGCAGTGTACCGCATCAGCTTCAAGGACACTTTCGCTGAGATGACTAGGGGAACAGGCGAGTGGAAGTCCGTGATCGCTGGAATGATGTTCTTCTTCGGCTTCACCGGCTTGGTCGTGCTGTGGCAGAGGAAATACAGTAAGCGTTATTGTCTTAATGCATTTGTCTGCTATTTAACACACTTGCACATCAAAAGTTATCTTGAGAGAAAAAAAAATACTAACAAAAATGTGTTTTGCAGTTTATGGAGATGTTCCTTACACCTTGGGCTCCGAGTACAAGGAGCAGGAGCTCCAGAGAATGCTCGACATGAGGATGAACCCCATCCAAGGCCTTTCGGCTCAGTGGGACTATGAGAACAAAGCCTGGAAAAAATAAATTGTCTTACATAAATGGTTGTCAGTGGACCATGTTACGCAACTTCTTGTTAAATATCCAATGTGCAGATCGGTGGAAAGTCAATGTATGACTTTGTCTATACCTCATTGAATGTGCCCTGGAAGATCACTTCCTCCTAAGGTTATTGTAAACTATAAAGACAATAAAATCCCTTACCATCATTGTGGTGTTGTGTATTTTTTTTTTCTCTATTCCCCTACTCTTAAAGTTGACCTATCCCTGAACCTGCTCCTGCATATGGTGGGTAATATGTCAAAAATGTATATTACTGTAAATGTAAAAATATATATTAACTGTATTAAAATGTAATAAATGTAATATACTGTATTAAACTACCAGGTGAAAAAAAAGTCACCATTTCAGAAAGGTCAAATTATTGTGCTGCTTCAAGCAAAGAAAGCAACTAATTTTGTTTATTCCAGTTTTTAATGACTGGAATCGGGTTAAGAATCATCCAACACCTTATTAAAACCTGGAAGGATAGTGCTGAATCCTAAAAAAAAGTTCACTTGAATTGAAGTTTCAACAGTAAAACAGTCAACAGTCCCAAAATCAACAGTACGAACGAGGGCTATGTTTTTAATGAAAGAGCATTTACATACACACACACACACGCACACAATGTGATGAGAACTCGAAGGGTTGGGACTAAACAGCTGTGTATCAATAAGAAAACCACTTGTTAGTGAAACTTATCAGGAGAAAAATACGGTTCAGTTTGCTAGGGAGCATAAAGAGTGGACTTTAAAGCTATGGGAAAAGGTCATGTGGGCCTTGCTTAAGGCAACATTTGCAACCTGGTGGAGCTGGGGCTTAAACCACTAACCTTTTGATCAGTAATTTAGTGCCTAACTCTCTGATCTAATGCTGCCCCTGCTACCAAGAAGAGAACGGTTTGGGATCCAAATTCCCCAGATCTCAATCCATCTGTGGGATGTGCTGAACAAACATGTTTGATTAGGATATCACAGCGCACCTTTGGAGGTCTTGTTGAGTCCACACCTAAACTGATAAGAGCTGTTTTGTTTGCACAATGTGGAGCTGGACAAAGGTGTTTTTTGTTATTAATAATTTGGTATGAGACACAGTACCGGCCAAAAATTTGTACATTCTTTCTCAATTCATATGTCATGGTGGCCTTGCACCTCCAGTTTTGGGGGTCGCTTTCTGTCTTAGCTCTACGTTTGTGGGTTTCCTCTGGGTACTCCGGTTTCCTCCCACAGTCCAAAGACATGCAGATTAGGCTAACTGTTATTCCCATATTTCCTGTGTGTGCTCTGTGGCTTGTGGATTGGCACCCTGTCCAGGGGTTGTACCGTTAGTAGGATAGACTCCCGGCCCCTGTGGCCCTGTACAGGATTAGTGGTATAGAAGATGAATGAATAAAAGCGTGTTGGTTATTATAAGCATCTTTTGGAAGGATTTTCTATTATTAGTGCTTTTTTAAAAAAAAAATTTACCTTTTCACCTTGTAGAGTATTTTTTGATATTGGAAAGGTCTTCAGGACAGAGCAGTTTATAAAACGTAATTTCTCTATGTCATGACAAGCTTAACTTAAAGGAAAAGAAATATGAGGGTCTGGTGAGGGAATGACTGTTTATAGCTTTATATCATACTGTAAGGAATAACAGAAAAATTTTTTGAGTACGTTCAAACAACATTTAGTTCTACTATAAATGAATATCTCATGGTATCAAAAAGTTCTGTTTTGTCGCCATATGTCCTCCCTCAGACGCCTTAAAACCTGGCTGTAGAATTCGCTATTGACTGTCTGGCCCCTGGGGATGAACTCTTGATGCACAATGCCGCAAATGTCTAAAAAGACGATGAGCATTCCCCTGGTCGAGCTGCGGACCTGCCTCACTTTTTTCAGTCGTGGAGATGATGGGTTCTTTCACGATGAGATGAACTGTTGCTTCATCTCAGTGTCGTACCCGTACACCCAAGTTTGTAATGATTCTCGACATGAAGGATGGATCATCCCAGGCACGCTGATGGAGTTCTTGGGGACTTTGCCGCGATGTTCCTTCTGCTTCTGGGTCAGCAGGATTGCCTGAATTGTTCAGTATGACACGCTGACGATGTTGTGGATTGTTCTCCGTCGATCATCATGCACAAGTTGCAGAATGGTTTTGATATTTCAGGGGTTGAGCTCGTTGAAGGTCTGACTGATATCTCTTTGTCTTCCGGTGATGTTCTTCCACTCTCCTCGAATGACTCATTGCAGCATCGCTGTGAAAACTTACTGAATCATGTCAAACATCTCTGTAACTGAAACAGAGCCCAGTTTCACACGGAAATTTCATGTTCGCACTTTGTTCTAACTTGATGAAATAGCAGACGTGGTAATCAGACGTGGTCAGAATTGCACCAGTTGCGCAGCTCCGGATGTACACAGGACGATGTCTTTTGGCACGCTCCCTGGTGCTCCCTGTGACGGTGCGTGCAGCCGTGTGCTGCCGTCTGTTGGCGTGTTACAAAACTCTTCTCGAAACTTTTTGATATCACCACGTATGAGGTATCGTTCTTTAGTAAACAGACATGAGTACTTGGTTAATTGCTGAAGTAAGAACTTTGGTGTTAAATTGGAAAAACATCCAAGTCGGGCTGAATCACACCACGCTTGTCGTTTATTTTTTTATTAAGTGTTTTATTTCTTGCTTAATAGAGATTTATGCCTGATACATGTGATGTAGAATTTGTAGTTTCGTAAAAAGTTTGAAAATTTTAAATGAACTTATGATGAGTGACATGAGAGTGGTAATAAGTGTGTTATAAGAGTATTTTACCCCTTTAGCTGTTATTAGAAACCAGGTGTTATGATAAATGTTAATGATAAATGTATGTTAATGACTGAGTGTAAAGAGTTAAAGTCATGTCCTGTGGTGATGTCACACAGTTTTTAAATACAAATCCGGAAGTGTTTTTTTTTTTTTTGGTTTAATGCTCCTTTACAAAATGAGACTCGTATCAAAGTTAGACTTCAGGAGGACTTTTCATATCTGTGGGCCACCAGGAACAACATTTTAACTCCGAACTAGTGCTTTAGTCTGGAGAGGTAAAGGAGGAGGAGGAGGGGGGAGGGGCGGGTAGGCTAGTCTGAGGAAGCTAAGCTATGCTAGCTTTCCATGCTAGCTTTCATGGTCACCGGACATCGCAAATAGTTCTTCATGTAAAAAAAAACCTAAATCCTCCTCCACAGAGTCATGGGGAACGGAATGAACAAGGTAATGTCGACTCAAAGTCTCTGTAGAGAGAGCTGTTGTAATGACTGGCTGTAGCTGTAGTTGTGTCTTAAGGAAATAACCAGAGGAGTAACCAGGCTAGGGCTGTAGTATAAACGAGTGGCCGCTGCGTATGGAAGTGCACTATGACGTAATGGAGACTGTAGAGTATCTAGTGCACTATGTAAGGAAAAAGTAGGTATTTAGGATACGGCTCATGTTACTGCAAGCTCAGGTCAGGTGAAATGGCAGAGATTCCACGTGCATTACATTTTTAGTTAGTTTGTTTGTTTCTTTGTGAATTCAAAATGTTTACAATGCACTATTCATGACTGTTGACCCATATATACCAATTAAACTATTGAAATTCTTCTTCTTCTTCTTCTGAATAATAATAATTATAATACCACATACTGTTTATTCTACTTTAAAATATTATTAAATCTATACATAAATATTTATTTATTTTTTATTAATAAATGAATAAATATGCATATAATACAGTATTTAATAATGAACTAATTCTTACTTTTTGCATAGGTTATTGATGGGCTCTATTTAGGAAATATAAGAGGTAAGCAAAAGAAACAAATTTTATTTTTTTCCCCTATTTTTTTATTTTTCTATATTCACAAAATAATTTTTTTTTTTGTAAATGTAAAAAAAAAATTCAAGTTAATATTAGGTATCAAATACATTCTGCTGTCCCATGTAATTTATTTGATGCGCTTTGATAACATTTTATATATATATATATATATATATATATATATATATATATATATTTTTTTTTTTTTTTTT
>JAOVVB010138209.1:0-12111 GCA_028570985.1 Heterobranchus longifilis
CAGTCAATTCGTGAGGATATTCACAATTATCCCGATAATGGAAATTCACCACAATCAACTTATTGTGAGTGTTTTTTATCGTGATGAAACCTACGCCCTTGGATGGTTGGATGGATGGATGGATGGATGGTTGGTTGGTTGGTTGGTTGGTTGGTTGGTTGGTTGGTTGGTTGGTTGGTTGGATGGTTAGTTGGTTGGTTGGTTGGTTGGTTGGATGGTTGGTTGGTTGGTTGGTTGGTTGGATGGTTGGTTGGTTGGTTGGTTGGATGGATGGTTGGATGGTTAGATTGATGAATGGATGGTTGTTTAGTTGGTTGGATGGATGTATGGTTGGATGGATGTATGGATGGATTGTTTATCGTCTTTTTCCAAATTTGTACAACATCTGTACAAAGCCTCACATAAATACATAGATACACCACGACATGTCTACATGAGAGACATCAAATACATCACACACACACATCTATACAGTTATCAGTGAGTGCTATTATGGCAGAGGGAACATTACTCGTACCGTAGCGTAGGGATCTTTATCTCTGACCAGATGGAAGCACTGTGAAGAATGGGTTGAGGGGGTGCCTGGGGTCATGTGCTATGATGTGAGCTCTGTGTGTAATGGCTTTGCTGTTGAGGTCTGAGAGGTTGGGGTGAGGAGGGCAATCATTTTGGAGGCGTTGTGTGTGATGTGTGTGAGTTTGTTCCAGGCAGTTATCTATCTATGGTGAAGAAACAGGGAAGAGTAAAAGAATGAGCCAAAGATGCAGAGTTGGTGGTAATTCCCTGTGGGTTGATCACCATGTGTACCTTTCATATACAGTACATGTGATCCATTGTTGATACATAAATACGGAGTATACCCAGTTTATAGGAAACCCCAGGTTATGGATTAAGTTCCTGTAGTCAGTGTAGCAATGAGCCTATGATGGAATTGTGATTAATCCAACACCAAGAGAGAGATAATTTTTCTTTCTCATAAGCAGAGAGAAAGCAGGAAAGTCAGTGATCGCCGAAATAACCTTCCCCCATTCCTGAGACTTCAAATAAGGAGATGAGGACACCAGATCTCCTGTGTAGTTTTTAACCCTAAAACCCAGGATTATCTAAAAGGCTTGACCGCTCTCTGATCCGAAGAGAGTCAACACCATGACGGAGGTGACACTTTCCAGCTGACTTTCTTTTGATCATGTAAAGAATAGCTTGGCTGATGATCAACAGACTTCCTTATCTCCCAGTCGTAAACAAACAAGAAATTCCACAAGGGACTCAATTGAACCAAATGCAACTTAAATGTATGTTTTCATATGAAGATGAATTATACTGTATATCATATGATGTCATGTTCCCTGTCTATTACACACTCTGCTATACAAAACCGTGCAACTATGACTTCTGTGCGATAAAGTATGATTAAATTAAATAAGTGCAGAGTGAACAGAAATGTTACAATGGAGCCACACTGCCCTCCAGTGGACAAAGCAACTACGGTTTTGTTTGATGTTTTAGTGGTCCAAATTAATGAATGTCTTGAATAGATTACCACATACTATCATATTTTATCCCTTTTGATAATCTCAGATGAAGAGGCGCTTATGATATTTCGACTGTATAAAAAACAAATCCAGAGATTTTTCTTATGCTCAGACAGAAGGGTTACCATGGTAACCACGACCCCCCTTCTCTCTGGCAATGCCCTCTTTAGGATTAAAATAGGATGGAAAGGCATTTTTATTCAGTTCTTCTTGGAGTTTTCTTCCCGTCTTACTTTCTTGGAATTACAAAATCTCCTTTATGTCTTGTGTCTTGGCGCTTCGCTTTCTTGTGAAACTCTGTGTATTTTATTTTTGCTCTGCAATTTCATACTCACGTTATAACTTTTCCGAAGTTTTGTTAAGTCAGTGAAAACAGTGCACTTGCCTCTATGTTTAACCATTGTTTTTATAACTTTGAGAATAATCGTCGAACGCCCAGCGTCTTTTATTCTACGGTTATCAGACGATATTGAAATCATCATCATCATTTACATCAGTTCTATGGTCTTCCATAATCCTGTGCTTTTTAAATAGGTTGAATTTTGCGAGTGCACTGATTAAAAAAAGATACGATGGATGGATGGACTTGCGATGTATCGTTCTAATGTCTTCGCATCGGTAAAATCAGATTTATTCATATTATTATTAGTAGACAACCAATAATTGAATATTTAGATGAATCCCTCCTCTATCTCTAAACAGTTTCACAGTCTCAAGAACACTCTCTCTCATCTCCGCTGGCCACTGCTGTGACCCGAGGCCAATGCATCTCCGGCGGCGTCAGTGCGAGTTTAACATGTAGGAGGAAGAGCTACAATTCCACACAGTTCCACACAATTCCATCGAAAAGTTCTCTGGACCTATTAGTCTACGCTTTGCCATTTCTACTCCACTCTTCTTGTTGTAACTTGTGTGCAGCGCTGACATCTCAACCCCTGCGCTCATGCACACAGAGCTGCATTTAGACTGTTCTGTTACGGAGACACATTCACAATCACACATTACGTTTTTTTGTCGAGCTTCAGATATGTTTATATGATCAAAATGATCTGGTGACGCTGATTCCCACCACCATAACTCTGCCTGTGCACACAAAGGGAGTGGAGAGGGAGAGACGCTGTGCTGCCTACAAACAGTGGCGATCCTAGACTCTGGAGGGGCCCAGACAAAGAAGCCCATTGAGCCCCCCCATACCCACACCCCCCCAAAAAAACTGCTTGATCAAACTTTCAAACTTCATAATCAAATATTAAAAAATAAAGAACAGCATGCACATGTGTGTCTGAGTATTTGAACAAAGTAGAAAGTGAAAGTATTTCTGTAACTTGTGAAAGCACAATGCAGGCTGCTTACCAACACAATTTGCTGTTTTCCTAAGAAGAAGCAAAGAAGTAAAATCAAACTCTATGTCACATTGAATTGTAAAGCATCATATTCTTTTAGATTGTGTTGAATCACATCGTATCGCACTGAATCGCATTGTGTTGAATCAAATCGTGTCGAATCGTACTGCATCACAACGGGGGTGAATCGGATCGCTGTATATGTACATATCCATATTCAGTTTTACACGGGTTTCTGGCAAGGTTATGATTTGTGCTGTTTGTTTATTGCATTGGGTGGGTTTTAAGTTGTCATTGGGCTGGAAACTGTCAATGTGATGTGGCACACACTGCCTGTAGTGGAAAGTGTGGCTACATCTGGCTGAAAATCGCCCTCATAGACCCTAGACTAGTTTTTTCTAACTGCAGTGGCTTCAATGCATTCTCTATGGGTTCGCCCCAATGTGTTCTCGTCATACTGTACGTGCTCTGATGCATTCATGCTCCTCAGATGGTTCAATTTCCTGAGTTTAGAAGTCGTTCTTTTCCATCTTCGGTGTGTTTATGAGCTTTTAAGTGTGGAATGTGGAAACAAAATGGATGCTACAGAGAAGATAGGTTGTATTTTAGCTTTATGGTTGTCACAATCAAGAGCATCATGGCAGAGTAGTAAAGAAGTAACTCAATCGCGTCAATCAGGATAAATGAAACATCAAAGATGTATATGGACAGATGCCTGAAAGTTTCGGCTTTTGGGAGGGTCAACATTGCGTGAACTTGGACTAAAAACAAGACAGTACAGAGCCGGGGTTCCTGACTGTCAAATCAAAATCTGTTTGAGAGAAGATCATTATCAGATAAACTTGTCAGGCAACTTGGACCGGATCAGTGTGATGTTACAGTTGAGCAGAAAACCAGTGACAAAGGTAGGCTAAAGAACACACTTGATCATTTTGTATTAACAAGTGGTTTGTAAAAACGCCATGGCTGTCTGTTGTGATGCTAAGGTACTATCCTGCTGTCCCTGCCTCCTTTTCCAAATCAAAGGATCAGACTAAGCCTGGATAAATAGGCTACTGTAAATGTCCTAAAGCACCTTTCTATTTAAAAAAATAATAAACGGTGAAAGATCCCACATTGAAAATTCAATGATATTGGCCAAGTTTGGGAAATTCATGATTGCAATATGAGATGTTCTGTGTCTGTGTACATTGTATTCACACACAATCTTCTCAAGATTTCTTGCTAGAACAGATTATATTTTTGTATCAGCAGAACATCTGCTTAATCTTTGGTATAGCCCCACCTAAAATAAATTCCACCAGCCACATGGAAACAAACATTGCCACAGAGTATTGAGTATTGTGGAGTCGGAACTGGGGCTACAAAGACAATTCAGTTTACTGTGTCACAGAAACCTACATTTATAAATAAATGCACTGCAGCACACTATTTTACATATAACGCTCCTGTGGCCTGGCTCTTAGACAGTACTTATGCAGCAATATCTTCCCTGGACCTTAATGACTACCCTACAATGGTTGCTTGGAGAATTGCGATGCAACTGTAAACCCTCCACACTTGCCTGTTACTCTATTTTTATCATGTCCTATCAGCACCATATCAACACTTCTCTCTCTCTCTCTCTCTCTCTCTCTCTGGCTCTCAAGCCGGAGAGGAGGGGCAAACTTTGAACACCGTGTCTTAACAAACACCAACCGATAATTGACCCTTCCCTTGGTTACTGTTCCTTCCCTTCCCTTGGTTACTGTTGCTAGGCCTGTCAAGCTTTCGGACCGCCAGCATGTCAATATGGCGTTTTCAATTATATCAGTGAGAGATACTCCACAGGAAATAACTGTAAACTTATGGAATAATAGTTCTGAAACATCAGAGAGAAGAAGACAGAAAGGACTACAATATGCATTCGAGAGCTGCATTCACTTTCAGACATTAATATGTCGGCGGACTACTGCGAAAGAAGAGGACATTAAGAATGAGGGAAAAATTCTGTGGTCCCAGTGCAAGCATCAGACACCCCATGTCTTTTTTACTTGAACGACAAACAGGAAAAACAATGTTCTTCCACAGCAGGGTAAGTCAATATATTGGTTTATTTTAAGCTAACATTTAGTCATGATGACTCCCTGTAGTGTCGTAAACCTTTAGCTGTATGCCATTAGCAACATGCGGTTAGCACAACAAGTTAGCGAGCTAGCGTGCGACCAGTCTCACTGGATAGCGAATCAAAAGTTGGAGCTAGAAGACTCGAGGACGGTGTGTCGCCATCGCTCCAGTAGAGTGGAAACACATCCAACATGCTAGCCTACATCCAACAGCATGATGTGCCTGGTTACCGGGATGAGGGAAAAAATATACCGGAGCCTCACTACTTATCCTTGCTGCTTTCAAGCAGTCTTTAGACTGCTGTCAGGCCTGCAGGTTATGCACACCTTTTCTGCTTTTCCCCTGCAAATCCAGGCTTAACATACAAACCCTGAAAGTTTCTCAGGCCTCCTATGCCTAGTTACGGTTGCTAACATAGGATTGGACAGTCGCTGTTCTTGGGAGGGACTTAGCGAAGGGTCAGTTGCTGCACAGTAGCTATAGCGGCTTCCGTATTAAAGCTAGAGATATGGGGCATCCGGGCAGAACAGTGGTAGATTCCCTGCCTACCAACACGAGGGGCGTAGGTTGGGCATGGTCGGGCGTCCATACAGGCACAAATGGCTGTGTCTGTGGGTGGGAAGCTGGATAGGGACATGGTCCTGGTCGCTGCACTAGCGCCTCCTCTGGTCGGTCGGGGCACCTGTTCGGGAGGGAGGGGAACTGGGGGGAATAGCATGAACCTTTCAAAGGGGTCCCTTGACCTCTGACCTCAATATATCTGAATGAAAATGGGTTCTATGTGTACCCACGAGCCTCCCCTTTATAGACATGCCCGCTTTATAATAATCCCATGCAGTTTGAGGCAAAAACCTGCAGTTTTTCTCATGCAGTATAAATGTGTTATTTTCACCTATTCTAAATGTTGTATTTGAATATTTCTGCATACTGGGGTCCATAAACAGTCTTGAATTGCATAAATTGGGTATCACTGGAAACGTGAGACTCATTCAATGAGCCTAATTATATTCATGTGTGAGACCCATTTTTTGAAACTTGACCTCACTGTATAACATGAGCTGTTGTGACCTCTAGGATAATTAATCACAGCCTCATGAAACTTTACAACCACAAACTAGAGACCTAGGACATTCAGAGGACGGATGGCTTTAGGTATATCGATAGTGCTTGCCACCCAATCGCCGAAAAAAAGCAATGCTTTCAGAAATCTCCAAATATCAAAAGTTTTTGACAACAAATCACAGCATGGGTTTTCTATGGTGTCCCTCAAGGTATTGGTGTCTTAATGTGGTATTTTGGAGGGGTTTTGACCAGTTTTATCAATTCTTAAATGTTGCCCCAAAATTGCTGCAACAATTTATAAGATGTAATTGAGCATGGGCATCATACAAAAATGAGTATATGGTGGGTCTCTTTCAAAGCTGTACTCAGGTTTTGATACAAGGGATTTATGTAAATAAAAAAATAAATGGAAGAACCTTGATGTCTGTACAAATGCACATTTCTACAGCATGTAAACAGATATTTTTATTGGCATGTGGGTGTGGAATGTGCAGAGGGAAATGGCTGGCAGATGTTAAAACATCCAGGCCATGAAATATGAGTGTTTTTTTTGTTTTTTACTTAAACACATGCCTCATAAGCTCATAACTCTCCTGATTCAGAGTAGAGGATTATATTTAATTTTGGAGTCAGTCCAGCTGCTTCAACAGGACAGGGGTTGACCTACATCCTATGTGCTGTTTGATATCTGATCTTTAATCCAGAATAATAATTACCCAGTATACCCAGGAGGGTAAAAGTGATCAAAAGAATGATATATCACTCATCAGCCTCACATACCCAGGCTGTGACAGAAACTACATCTAATTGAAATGTTGTTTCTTGTTGTTGTTGTTGTTGTTGTTGATTCATTTTATAGATTGTAGGAACAATTAAGTACAACTAAGACTTGAAGACTTGACATGTGTAGGCAGTGCTGAAGTGTCTGTAAATAATGATGTGGTTTTGTTATTTTCACATGCCTCAATGATCCATAATGTTTAGGACATTTTAATTAACAGTAGCCTGCTGTAGATGAGCAAAAAAATCATTAAAATATGGTTGAAATATGAAGTGTAGCCTACCTCCTTCTTTTGAAAAACCCCACTAGCCATGTTAATTTCAATTTTTCAAATTTGGGCCTTTTTTTTTTACAAAAGAATTTCATTGTCCGGGCCAATTACGATGATTCTGGTGTCCAATGACAGGTTTTTAACAATGGAAAATTCAAATGTAGCCTTGAGGAGACTGGGGTAAGATGAGCCAGTGGGTAAGATAAAATAAAATTTTATTGTCCATTCACAGAAATCTTTCTTGCATCCCATGCTCCGAACACTCAGCATAATCACCTACAACAAGTAAGTTGACCCACCCCCTTTTTCTAGACAACTGTGCACATTTGTTGTCATGTGACCACACATTTGGATAGCCACCACCATTTCTATCAGGCTGTGATGGATAGAAGCACGTGGGATTATATTAAGTATTCAGTTACACCAAAAAAACATTTTCTGCATGTCAGGTATAAGGACTGTTATGTCAAAGCAACTGTATCCAGGTCTAAAATTGTGTATGATGCATGTTGGTGATTTGCCAACATATGAAACCATGTGAATCATTAACTAAAGATTAGCATGACTTGCTAAACTGGGCAGTTGTTTTCCAAAATGGTGGCTATGGCAAAGTGAGCCAGATGCTGTGGGGTAAATTTAGACAGTGATTCAACCTACACTACCAAGATACTGAAGTTAAGTTCAGACTCTGAAGCATGAAATGGTATTTCAATATAGTATTACATAACTGGTTTGGTTTATCATGTTACACATTGTAGAGAAGCAGTAAAGCCTAACTTATCTAATGTAGTTAAATATAGAATCTTCATGGAATTAATTTGATTCTTTTAGATTGAGATTGGTTCAAGAAAGGAATGCCACCATCTGTCCTTGTTATTTTTCTGCCAAACACTTATTTTGTTTTATTAAACATGACTGGATGCCAGAACTCTTCCTTCATTAATATAATTTTGTTACAATTTCTGGGCTTTTTTTTGCTCCTCAAAACTACGCTGACTGTCCTTTTAATTTGGATGAGTAACCTTAAATATTTAAAATAATTTCACCAATAGCAAACATTAAAATATTCTGAATATTAAACTTGATTTCGTTGGTTTTATGTGTTTTAAGTTCACTTTAAGAAAATAAATAATTTACTATTTGGAATAGGTAAAAAAATATATATATATATTAAATTACCTTCTTTAAAGTGATAAATTATTTTATCAATTATGCTCAGGCTTAAACTTAAAAAGTCAGATGGTCGAGCCACAGGAACACTTAACAAAAAAAAAACATTAAAAAAGACTTAGATGCATTCTTATAATTTCAATTGATAGGAGACATCCTGAAATAATGGTACATGTTTTCATTGCACTTGTTATTTTTCCTTGCCGACGGGACATCATATGTAAAAAGCTCATCTTACCCCACTCTCCCCTATAGGCATACATCAGAAATCCTTTTCATATCTGCCATTAACTCAGAATATATTTTAAATTAATGTGAAAAATAGGCATAAACACAAAATTATTACAGCAAAACCTTTATTAGAAATGATGTACAAAAAAAAGGTAATTTTATTTGCACATGAGGAGCTGAATATGATCCTTAGGTTTCTGCTGTGCATACTGTCTAGCATAAAACAAGAGAACAACAGAGCCGAATCTTCACGTCTGCAGCTACATTGCTGTGCAAGCAAGACCAAAGTGGTAGCATTTGCACCTCTCCCGAGTTATAAATCTGGCTTGTCTGTGTTAAAAAATATCCATAAATGTATTACCACCATTGTGCTGGACTAAAATGTCATTATTTCACATCTGTTTGTGTAGCGAGTGTAAATTCAGTTGAGACAGATTGAAGTTGTTCACAAAACATACAGCTAACGCTAACTAGCCAGCTAACATTGTGTTGTAGCTAACCGGCTAGCCTTTAGCCCAGTTAGCTTTAAAAAGTTTTCCTGTGGCTCAATTTGCCCCATGTTAGGGGTAAGTTGATCCGAGTCTGGGGGTAAACTGACCATCTGACTTCTTAAGTTTAAACCTGAGCATAATTGATAAAATAATGTACCACTTTAAAGAAAGTAATTTAATATTAAATTTGACCTTTGACAAATAGTTTTTTTTAATAATTTTTTCAAGAAGTCATATTTTCAAGGTTCTTTGTCATAGATGCATTCTTATAATTCCAATTGCCATCCTGAAATAATGGTAAATGTTTTCATTTTACTCTCCCCTACATCACATTTATAAGCAGATATATGTGTGTGAAACATACACAAAACAATACTCACAGCCTAAAGCTAACTGGGCTAAAGGCTAGCCGTCCCCGGTCTCCCCCACTACAGTCATCATATATTCAGCTCTGATGAGGTAAAGGTGTGTGAAGCTCCTTTTGTATGAAAACATGCAACCGATTAGGACACAGACATGAAAAGAGTTGCTTCTTATTGCAGAAGTATTGCAGGGGTGTAGAAGATTAATAGAAAGTGGTTTGGAGTGAGCGCTCGCGTGTCACTCAAGCTGAGCGGACAAGCGTTGCCTCAAACCACCCGACATATAATCTCTGAACGGAGCTCTGGGGGATATTTGACGGGATCCTGCGGTTCGGTAACGGGAGCAGCAGAGCACGCATCGTGGCAGTGGTCTGCTGTGTGGGAGTCAGTGACCGCCAGGGCGGACAGGCAGTGGAACAGTCAAAATCATATTTATCTACACTGATCTCATACATCGCCTCATACTGACGGAGAGCTTTAATCCCTGCACTTCTGTGTGTTATAATGGTTGGGAAAACCCTGGATAAAAAAACAACAACACAGGCATATTTGCACGTCGCACTGGTGCACCTAGTTCTAAAAATGTGTTGCACTTTTTCCAAAAACGATCGCAAAATGCGACTAAATGGTCGCAGTCTGGAGACCTGACATGCAGCAAAAAGTAGTTTTTTGGTGTAAATTAATACTTAAAATAATCATATGTGCTTCTATCCATCACAGCCAGATATAAATGATGGGAGCTATCCAAATTTATGATCACATGACAACACATGTACAGTTGCCTGAAAAAAGGAGGTGGGTCAACTTACCCCACTCTCCTCTACATATTAGTCACATATACTTGTACCATATCCCTCATCAGACTGCATCCAGAAGACGTTCAAACTTGTTTTAAAAAGTCTGAACTTTGAAATTAAACATTGTTTTTTCCGGAGCTGATGATGGAAAAAGCTAACAAGTGAGTCATCTGGCTTCGTTCCGATCTTCATTGAGAGTATTCTGTGCACTCTCCCTCCTCAGTCCTGCAGAGGCCTGTGCGCACCTGCTACCAATTGTCATCAATCCACCCTGCAGTTGCACATATACAGCTTGATTTGCACGTGCACTGTTTGGCCAACCTTCATTCTGGCCACATACCTGTACCTGCCTGCCTTCCAGCACCTGACTGTATGTTGATTTTTCTTTAATAATTCACTTAAAATCTTAATTTATCTGCATGTATGTCCTTCCCTGCCTCTCACACGAGCCTTTCATCGAGCTAATTGACGGTGAAATTATCCTCCACACTAATCCTCTGCTTTGTTCTTTTCTTTTAGATAAGTGGTGAGTTTATACTGACTGAATGTCATTTTAAATGTGAATGCAGCCAGGGTGTTTGTCACCAGTGTTGGCTAACATTACTTTTAAAAGTTACATTACAAGATTACTGCCATTAAAAATTAATCAGTTATGTTACAGCATTACTTACTGAGAAAAGTAACTTGTTAGAGTACTTTTGCGTTACAAAAATGAAAGCAGCCTTCTGTATGTACTTTTCCATGTATAGCGTCATCTACAGCCCATAATCTGTAACTCTGCAGGATAATAACAGGAAGACAGACGCTGTATCCTATTTACAGCTCGATTATGTTTGAGTAAGTAAACACATGATTCAGAGGATACTGGGTCTTTTTCTTTTTGCAATTCAACTGCAATAAAAAAGTTGAGTTATTTGAAGTCCATGAAAGTAAATAGAACTTTAGCTACCTGACGAGGGCAGGTGCAGCCTTTAGCTGCTAACGATCTGAGCAGATCTGTGCGTATGAGACACAGCTGCCTCTATGAGAACTATAAAACACAGCTCATATAACGTTAGCTTACAGTACATCATATTTCAACATGCAGCGAGTTACCTCGGTCAATACTTAGTTACTTAATTTCACAACATAAAGACTGTCCTCTGTCATCTTGATAGCTGAGCTACACACTGACACAACCGGAGCCTTCTTAACATTAGCTACGCAGCTAGCGTTAGCCTCCGAGGAAGGAAACAAACAAGGCAAATGCTCCGTGGATTTTTGTGGCAACAAAAGGAAGAGGGAAACACAGTAAAGTTATAAAAGTAACAGCAGTGGTGTGCACAGACATTTTGAGGGGCAGCTGCTCAAGTGAAATAAAGGGCACCCCTCTCATAAGTGGATGCTGCTGCAGGGCACTGGGTTTGTGTGGCAGCTGCGTCAACAAGAAAGTCGAAAAGCGAGGGGTGGCAGGAGGCTCGTGAGGTGTGGTCTCGCAGAATTACAACTCAAATGCAATTTTCAGGCATTATTACGCTTCAGGGGCCACATCAAAAAACTAAAATATAAAATTAGAAAAATAAATGACTTTAACATTGTCTTTCATAAAGGGCATTTAACTGGACAGAGGGCAAAAGGGCACCTTTGCACGTCCCTGAGTAACAGATTGCTTATTTGAAAATGTAACTAAATAACGGATTACTTGAATTGCAAAACTAACGTGTTATGTTACTTGTTACAACAGAAAAGTAATCCCAACACTGTTTGTCACTAAAATACAAATACACTTTTCTTCTCCACACTGATGATCAATGTAATTAATTACCCTGATGAGCTTCCAGCCCAGTTGTCTACTTGGAGAGCAGAGGGAAATAATAATAATAATAATAATAATGATAATAATAATTGTTATTATTATTATTATTATTATTATTATTATTATCATTATTATTATTATTATTATTATTATTATTATTATTATTATTA
>JAOVVB010138230.1:0-12110 GCA_028570985.1 Heterobranchus longifilis
GTGTGTGTGTGTGTGTGTGTGTGTGTGTGTGTGTGTGTGTGTGTGTGTGTGTGTGTGTGTGTGTGTGTGTGTCTGCATAGTTCAGTGGAAATGCTTTTTGTGTCCTGACACGAGGCTCTACGGGGACTTGGTTGGCATTGTCTCGCATTTTTCTGCTCTGCTCTGCTGTTTTTCGAAGAAAGATTTGTACACTATGTGAAAGACAGTTTAATTAACTAATTTTTAACTTAGAGCTATTTAACAGCCTCATAATGCATTTTAAACATCCTTATTCATTACCCTACTACATTATATTTGCATGAATACATTTACAAATGACACCCATTTATTGTGCCATTAATCTTTTCTTTAATGATATTGCTATTCTTGTAAATTTTGAATTTTATTTCCTAAATGCTTTCCCCAAACTACAGGAAACCTCTTATAGCATATAAGGACTTACTTAACAAATATCACAGACAAATCTTAAGTATTGTTTTCAATAGGGCTGCAACTAACTATTATTTTCATTATTGATTCATCTGCCGATTATTTTCTTGATTAATCGATTAATCGTTTGGTCTATAAAATTGAAAAATGTCCATCCTCGTTTCTCAAAGTCCAAAGAGATGTCTTTAAATGTATTGTTCTGTTCAAAACCCAAAGATATTGAGTTTAATATGATATTAAACAGAGAAAAACAAGAAATCTCCATATCTGAGAGGCTGAAAACAGCATTCTGCCATTTTTGCATGAAAAATTACTTTAACGTTTATCAAAATAGTTGCTGATTATTTTTCTGTCCCAACATAACCGTCTGACAAACTTGCATTTACTCCCAATAGCTGTATTGTTGGATTACTAATAACACAACTGGACCAAGAAGTAAGATAAGGTCAACAAACTTGCCATTAAGGAGAATTAAAGGAGTATATTGATTGTCCTTTGGGGTTTTCCTCTCCTGAGCTGCCTGGTCACCATGCTTCTCGTTAATCGGGCGGGTATACCAGCGCAACCCTTCACCCTCTGCTCCGTATCTATTTCAAAACACGCACTCTCTCACTGCTGTGCCACGTTTTAATGTGTCGGTGGCGGTTTTAAAAAGCAGTAATTTCAGACCGTATGTTGTGTAAGACGCGCAAAGGCGATATCAGGGCACGGCAGGGCGCATTATGGATAAGATGTGCACAATCAAAAGTGCTTTTGGGAGCGATGACATGGCGACTACTGGGGAAAAGTCCTCCTAAATCGGTGCTTTAGTTTTTGTGGAAATGCTGGGGATTTGTCAGCCTGATCCAAACATACAGTATTAAGAAGGAGGGGGGATCAAATGGATGTGGCACGCGCTCTTGGAGAGGAGAGGTTGAGCTCCAAATACATCTGTTTTTGCAGTACTGATGAGATGTACGGTAATAATGATTTGTTCACGTCATAGACAATATGTAAGCATGTTGGTATGTTTTCCCTATTATTATTATTATTATTATTATTATTATTATTATTATTATTATTATTGTTAGGCATATCATTATTATTGTTATTAGGCCTACTGTTGTTGTTATTATTAGTATCATCACCATTATTTTATTTATTTTATAGGATTGTCTGGTACAAGGTGCATTGTGCTTGTAGTTGAGGATAGTTACACAAGTTTCCAAGTGTCACACAACTTACCCTCCATGCAGAAGATGACCATCCAGGCTATCCATAGGTCCGAGTTATGAAACTTCACCATGGCTCGTAACTGTTCAGTGACTGGGTCTCAGTTTTAGCCCGGTGCCTCCTTCTTTATGAAACCTCAGCTCCGCTCAGTTTCCTTGAAGATAAGTAACTGTTCCTTCTAATGGCATGAGACATGAAAGCAGTCCGGGGGGGGTTTACGCAGCGCACACCAGCGACATTTCCCCCAAAACAACGTGAAATGTTCAAATGTGTGAGGAAAAAATTAACACAGAGAGCATTTCCATCCAACTGGCACTCGTCTGTCCTTTGGGCGCTTTTTACTCCTCCTCTCCTCCCGTTCTTTGGTCGCTGCTGGTCACTCCAAGACTATTTTCTTTCCGAGACTTTTCCAGTCAATTTACGCACGCTTGGTGAAAGTCAATGTCCACCTGCTGGTGGACAGAAATCTGCCGACTGTCGCTGAAAGTGACTTACAAACAGATCACAAACTGGCACTTTTCCCGTCCGCTTGGTGAGTCTCTCCAACGCGTCTTGTTGCGCTCCATGGTTTCTCGTCTGTTCTGCTGCGGCTGAGCTGACCTGGGAACAAAATACACAGCATTAGAAACAATACAACTTCCTGTTGATGTTTTCCAAAATAAAACATCCGTGGACGTTTGTCATGAGGTTGCAAAAGGACAGAGGGTGAACCACTTCACTCCTCTACGTGCTCCGCACACTTTCCTGCATGCAAAAAGTCACTTTTCAACAATAAAAGGATAATTTCATGAAGTCAGTAAAAGTTGTATAAAGAATAATAATAATTAGCACATTTCAGCAACAAGGAAATTCAAAGCACTTTAAATAAAACATTAAAAGGACATTTAAAAACAGTTAAAACAACAATTAACAACAATTAAAAAGAATAAAAAAGTGTAGTGTAAGAAATGAATAATTATTTGATTTCATAAAGGCACCATGAAACAGAAAAGTCTGATTTAAAAGAGCTGAGAGTTGCAGCGAGCCTGCAGTTTTCTGGGAGTTTGTTTCAGATGTGTGGAGCATAAAACCTGAGCGCTGCTTCTTCGTGTTTAGTTCTGACTCTGGGGACAGAAAGCAGACTGGTCCCAGACTACATGTGATTTCTAGGAGGTTCATAATGTAACAGGAGATCAGAAATGTATTTTGGCCCTAAAGCATTCCGTGCTTTATAAACCAACAGTAGTATTTTGAAATCCATTCTTTGAGAGATTGGAGACAACACTCCACTCCACAGTAGACCTGAAGACAGTATCCAGTTAATCGGACTGTCAGAAACACACCTGAACTCAGTGTGCTTATATTTTTTAGGTAACATCCACCTGGCTTCCGGTTTTATCTGCGTGCGTCTGTGCAACTTTACGGTGCTCGGCAGCGGAGCTCGAGCCCGGCTGTTGCTGGGAGACCGCTGACGCCAGACGAGAGAGAGAGACATGTGTGCCCTCCTGTGGTGCGATCACAGAACGACCCATTGAATAGAATAGAATAGAATGCAATACAATCGAATAGAATAGAATAGAGGAAGATATAATCAAATAGAAAATTATTGAACATTTTTGAATAGTATAGAATAAGATAGAATGGAATAGAATATAATGAAACAATGGAATAAGATAGAATATAGTGGAATGGAATAGAACAGAATACGATGGAATGGAATAGAATAGAATAAGATATAATGGAATGGAATGAAATAGAATAGAATAAGATAGAATAGAATATAATGGAGTGGAATAGAATAAGATAGAATGGAATATAAAATAATAAGATAAAAATGGACTACAATAGAATAAGCTAGAATGGAATAGAATAAGATAGAATAGAATCTAATCGAAATGAATCAAATTTAATTGAATAAAATGGAATAGAATATATTTGCTACTCTTTACAGTGACCATGTCCATACTTACAAAGTGGTACTTTTAACATTTTATAATAAAAAGGTAATGAGTATAGATAATCAATAATATAATATGATAAAATACGTAGCTGTATAGTTCTGCTGTGTGAAAAAAAAAAAAGATTTTCATTTTCTGTCATGACGATGCAAGAATTCATCAGCCTCTTTGATCGTTGCTGCTATGCATACTGATTCTCATTTTCATAATTTGTAATGTAAATATTAGTGCAGTGTCACTGTATAGAAAGTGGCATCTCTTTGTGTGTGAAAGACATTCAAATTATTATCCAAATGAATCAAAGCATGTC
Organism: Heterobranchus longifilis; assembly: GCA_028570985.1. NCBI lineage: Eukaryota > Metazoa > Chordata > Actinopteri > Siluriformes > Clariidae > Heterobranchus > Heterobranchus longifilis. The sequence continues at coordinate 3,889 of JAOVVB010138230.1, forward strand.
ATTTTGTAGCAAAACTGACAAATAGAAGTGAGTGTAGAGGAACTACACAGTGATTAAAAGAAGCAGCTGAGGAGACTCCATCAAACAACTCGTGTTCAGGCCTCTAATCACTCTGATCCACTGATCACACTTAGCGCACCTCAGCACTAAATAACTGCTTATATCTTTTCTACCTCACAGGATATCTGGTCGTAGCACCCAAACATCAGAAGAGAAACATTCTGACTGAAGTATTTTGGAATATTCTTCCCTAATTTGATTTTTAGATTTTAAGAAAGGGAAAGTCAAAGACATGGTGGGGGTAGTGCCCTTCAAATCCATCCATAGATCCATCCATCCATCCATCCATCCATCCATCCATCCATCCATCTGCCGTGAAGCTTTTGGCAGAAGAAATAATGTTTGTCACAGTTGTTTAGCTGTCACTGCAGACAAATAAGGTACAAGTTCAGATCTTAAAGGCCTTCACATCCCTCTCGTTTTTCATCTCTCACTCACTTTCACTTTGTGCCTTCACTTTAAACTTTTCTCACATGCACCCTCAGTTCCCTCCCTGAAAAAGTTCGACACAGTTTTGTGGTATTGCAATCAAACCAAACAAGTTGCATCAGAGGGCAAACAAGATCCAGTGCACCGGGTCAGATCTTAAAATGGTTTGTTGTTACAGTGCATCTGAAGGAGCTCACCCTGTCAAAATACTGTGGTTGCACACTTTTCTTTTAGGATTTTATAGCACCTATAGCACTGGTGATTGCACCTGTTTGATGCCCTCAACTGCTCTTTAACGTGGACAGTGGTTTGCTGTTGTTTCCATTTACCAGAAGCTATGGACAAATGCAAATGGAAATGCAAAAAGTGGCGTGCCGAGTCAGACGGCAGAAGCAAGAAGAAAGCAAACAGAAACAAATGTACAAAGTCACAACAATGTGCAAGAAGTGTGGAAAACATTCAAAACAATTCTGAAAATAGACACAGACTTTTGGCCCAAATGAAACCTTACATGAAAGAAAATGTTGTAAATCATCCATTGATTTCTCCGTTCAATATTCCCTAAAATAAAATAAAGGTTTGAACATGATGGATGGGTTGAACTGAGTTTCTCCAGCAGCCCCCGAAAGATGCATGCTTGATTTATTATTGATTCCTTTCTGAAACTGCTTCTTTTTTTCTGCACCCCCATAAAAGATTTAAAAGACCTGAAGGAGATCCTCACTGCTAAATGTTGTAATTCTTTTCTCCTGCCTCTCCTGGACGGAGTTCTCGACAACTTCAATATTGATGTCAGGTAAACGGGTTATCCGTTGTTTAGTGATGTATCATGTGTTTGTTTTATTTGTTAGACCTACTGAGAGGCTAATTGAACAGAAACACAATACAACTCAAGTCCTACTCAAATACAATGTTGTGGTTAAAAAGAGTGGCTCTTTAAGATTTTACACACAAAATATATTATCTTATTAAATTTGATGAATTTTTATTGAATTAAAATGCACCTACAATATTAAAATAATGCTATTCATGAATGCATCATTTATCAATTATACTATTAACACTGCATAGGGTCATTCTGCATAACCAGTACTTTCACTTGATACTTTAAATACATTTTACTTTTGTCTTTTACTTGAGTGAAAATGTAAATGCTGAACCTTTTACTTTTATATGTAAGTGGAGTATTTTTACACTGGTATTACTCCCACCTCTGACTGTGTCAACTCAGGTTACATAAAGCACTCTGCAGCATTACACATTCACTGTATTCAATGTTCAGTAGTTTTAGTCCAACAATTTGACACTTATCCACAGAAAACACCCTTTTTCTTTCACTTTAATCTACTTGGACTTTAAACTGTGATTGACCTTACTGTAAAAATAAATAACACTGCCATCTTGTGGTGAAAACACACTTTACTCGACAGAAGAACGTCAGAACATTTACTTCAATGAATCAGCAGATTTGTTGATACAAAAGACCAGCATGTTTCTGTGACACCAATGGAGGGACAGGAAGAAAACAGGTGGTACGACTGCACACCCATTTTGTCAATAGACGAGATCATAAGAGACTTAACAGAGCAGTCCGGTCTCCCAGGAAGCATCAATCCTGAAATGACAAAAAGTACAATGCTGTTACTGCAAAAAAAGGAAACATGATTTATTAAAGAACATCTTTAGTGCCACAGCTCCTTCTGTATCTTTAATGTAATGTGGCAGCAGCATGCAACCCAATCGGCAGAATAAATGATGGCATTGTACGTTTCATAAACCACTGTTACATTTGTGCTTTTCATATGTATCATGGTAAAGCATATAAATAGCACTTTTTCCCCCAAAATATATCTTTATTGATAGTCACTTTCACGTGCCAAACTATGACGCTTCACTACGATCGCAGTTTTGTGAATTCAAACAAAACGTAGGTGGTAAGTTTAGGAAAAACATTGTTTTCTTTCCAGTCTGAAAGAAGACATTATGGAAGCAAAATAGCCCAAAATCTCAAAAAAGAAAAAAAAAATGTTTTGCCTGTTGTGTCTCAACTTAAAATAAGGACGTTTATGTTTAGGCAACACAACTAGGTGGTAAGTTTAGGAAAAACATCATGTTTTGGGTTAAAATCGTGGATATATGAAGAGAACTGGAGACAGCGTTCAAGGCAGAGCCCCGTTCATTCCTGTGAAAGCTGCTCAGTGGCCCATGAAGCCAAAGAAATCTGCTTCCACATTGTGTGGCCCACAGAGCAGGCGCACTTCAGACTTCCGCTGGCTGAGCCTGCTACTTCTGGTTTAGCGATCCGGCTAAGTTGAATGGGGAAAAACGATTTAATCATGCGGCTCTTCTAGACTTTCCAAATGTTATCGTACCGAAAAGATAAAATCCTGCCAGCGGCCTCGCCCAGGTTACACATTATCCACCGTCCTCTCCTCCTCCTGATGACAAACTCAGCTCATGTGTGATCTGAATGACGTCACTTTAAACACATTGTTATTATGATACTTATGAAATGTACAATCTTACATATCCGTGGTTTGCAGAAACATACAATGCCAAAATTCTGAGCTGCAGCATGATCATTTATTTTTGGAGCAGGAATGTAATGGAGTCCAGTCAGAACATGACAGGTATGACTGCAGCGTGTTCACTTTCATTGAGGCGACAGCAGCTCTTTTATGATTCCCTTATCTGACCTGTTTCCTCTCTCTCCCACCCTGGGCTTGGTTCTTTTGCTTTAGTTGTTTGCATGAAAACCTTATGTGTACCAACATGTTCTGCTTCCTATGAATAAAATTAACTTTAGCCCAAAGGTGATGAAATAATAGAACTTGCTGGGTTTGGCTGCAACAAGCACAAAAATGAATCTGCAGATCTGAAAAGTTTCCATGTGACAACAACAATATGAGCTACGTGTCACGTGATTAAAACTGGCACTGCCGGTAAGACCTGTTGTGTGGATGTTCTATACACGCACCAAGGAGCCGATGATTCAGCTGCCAACCTTTGAAATAAGGTGTGACAGTTACCTGTTGAGCTGCATTTTATGTTATTAAAGGTATTAAAAATTACTAACTACAGTACATGGGAATACTTTCACAAACTGAAGGCACTGAGGATTAATAAAAAGCAAACATGGCCTAGTCCACTAGTCAAACAATTTTATATGAAAAATGTAATTGGCAAGAGATCTGTAAAAACTAACTGCAGCGTTGTACCTACCTCGTCACTGGTGGAGGATGAGGATGAGGAGGATGAGGAGGATGTCCCTCCCTCCTTCTTTTCCTTGTGCTCTTTGCCATCTTTGTGCTTTTTCTTGTGCGCTTTGCCATCTTTGTGCTTTGACTTATGCTCTTTGCCATCTTTGTGCTTTTTCTCATGCTCTTTGTCGTCTCCGTGCTTATGATCCTTGTCAGACTTGTCCTTTTTGTCAGACTTGTCCTTTTTGTCAGACTTGTGACCCTACAAAATGGCAAAAGTTGACTTTGAATAAATCATTGATTGTGTTGGTTTAGTCTTAAACATCGTCTCCTGACACATTTTAAAGTATGTACAAATACTCTGCTATGATTCATATTTTGTTTAACAGTTTTCCCACAAAAAAAGTAAAAAACAAAAAAAAAACATACATCTACTCTTCTCCCTCATTAAGAAATTCTGGATCTGGTCTTAAGCCCCACCCACCACCACTGCCATAGTTACGCTAGTCACTTGCATCTGGAGCATTCCATAGAACGGACAAGTGACTTGATTGGTTCCTTAGTACATATGATGTCATAAAACCTGCTTGTCTGATTTCAGATTTTTGTCTGAACCCAGATTTTTGAGATTGTCACTGGCACACTGCAGTTTCAAGACAGGAATTCTCCGCCATGGTGCTCATTTCACTCATGATGTCTTGTCACTGATATGTTAACATGGTTAAAAACTTCATTTTCACAACAGCGGCTCTTTAAGGATTGCGTTTGAGTCCAGTAATCACAATGAATCAATGTAGAATAAGAATTGTGCTGAAGAATTGGCAGCAAAAGGGCACAGAAGAACCAGATTTACCAGAAAAGCAACTTTTTGGCCTTGCCATAAAAAAAACCCCCAGCTAAAATCACAAGTAGATTCATACCATACATATGAACTACATGAGCATCTTTGATAGAATGTACACATACAAAACTCATACCTTATCTTTATCCTTATCCTTTTTGCTCCAGGGAAAATTGAACTCATCCTTCTGAGCCGTATCCTGCGTCACCGTCTCATCCTTCCCACCTAAAGCTGCACATGTGCAAAAGAGACACAAGGTACAGGTTACAATAAATGTATAATTAAAAAAGTGTAATGAATGAATAAAAATCTGGATTATCATCACCAAGAATCTGAGTGAGAAAAGAAAGCTGAAGGTCATGTCTATAAGGCATTATAAGCTCATAATTTATTTATAAGGCTTCATAAAACTCTTTAAAATCTTTATAATCATGCATGACAACTTATTACAAGGTTTATAAAGTAGTATAATTGGCTGACATGATGTATTATAAGTTCACACAGCACAGTATAACTATCATAACTTATAAACTTCAATAATACGCTATAGAATGACTGTGAGACTTAAATAAAGTGACAGCACTATATAAGGTTATAGTAATGGTATTGTATTTTTCTTGTAGCAGAATTTATTTGCCAATCTTGGGAGAGTAGGCAGAATATTATTAACTTAATTAATGAAATGTAAGGATTTGATTGAACACTGCAACAGAAATGTTGGTTCCTTGTAAAGGTTGGACACTTTGTGAGCATGACACGAAAATAAAGAAATCAATCACTGTATGATACTATAAAACAATTATGGGGACTTATGAACAGTTTTTGATGGCTACAAGTTAAGTGTAAGACAAAAACAAATACTTATTTAATTCTTTATTTTCCAAAACACAAAACTTCACATTTAGACGCTGTGTAACCCAGAACTTATAATACATTATGTCCACCACTTATAATACTTTATAAACCTTGTAATAAGTTGCCATGCATGATTCTAAATATTTATAAAGAGTTTTACAAATATATTATAATGTCTTATGAAGCTGTTTATAATGCATTATAGGCATAACTCTCAGCTCTTTACACAGCAAGAGTACCGCTATAAATCAAACAGGATACATGGGTCTGTAATTTGGTTTCTAACGCAAACACTGGATATGGTGCAAGACCTGTCGGTCTTCAATTCCACTTATCAAAAACATGCTGTTAAAATCAACCGACACAAACATTCAAGATATTCTTCCTAAATCCAATCAACATAAATGTGATCTTACCTTCCGACAGATCTAAAGACATGGTGACTCCTGTTGGTGCGCTTTCCCTAACAAGCGCCCAGAGACAGGTCTTTATTAACCGCACCTAAACCACGTGACATAACTTAACCACGCCTCCCAAACGCCGCTCCCTCCAAGTTAAACATTCATTTTTATTTATGTAGAGATGGCCTACTTTCAGGTACAGGCGGAAATATTATATGCACATGACAGACCTGCAGAGTGGTAAATCTGAGTGGGACAAACTGTGCTATTTTGTGTGAATAATTAAAGGTAAAACATGTGATGGTTTACTGTGATATATTTATTAGATCGATTATATTATATTAGATAGATTAGATAGACTATCTAGATAGATTATATTCCTTTTTATTACCTTGTAGTTAATTATTTGGTAGGCTAACGCTTTGATTACAGCCTGCAAATAAAGCCAATAGTAAATTAGGTGTGTATGCTGTTTTAGTGGTAGCCTACTATTTTTGAGTTGTTAATAGTGTTATTATTGTTGTTGCTAGGGGTAAAAGGCTAAACCTGGAGAGAAGGGTGTGAGAAGGGCACACAAAACACATAGCTATAGAGTCTCTGTAATTAGCCTGTGGGTTTGTATGATGATCAAACAATGAGGAACAGCGTGTGCTTTATCTATCCAACAATGAAAACTGATGTTGGAGAATGCAAAACAACTTGTCATGTCATGTGATCGTAACTGTTTGTTGTTACCTGCAGGAGCTCTGATGTCACCCGACATATTTAACATTTAAAACTTTAATCATTTCTGAATCAAATGCACTCCTTTTTTTTTGTTGAGAAAAATAATTAGCAGGTATTTGTACTGATGTATGGCTGCAGAGCAGAGTGGGAGTAGTAATAGACCCCTAAGTGACATATTTTATGGATATTTCTTATTATATTCCATGCATAACGATAACAGTACAGAACTGTGTTATTTTCAGCAACTTTTAATACAATTATCTGTCTGAATTATATATATATTTAAATTTTAACAATCATACATACTTAATAGGTTTCTTTTTTGACAAATTTGGTGTTTTCTGACGCTTGGCCATTGTTCTATTAGCTCATTGGTTGTTTTATCTACTTTTCTCATGAAGGACGAGGGGGGAGGCTCTGTGTTAATATCTCAAATAATAATCCAAACTTTAAAAATAATTTAATTTTGTTTTCTCCACCAAAAAGAATGACATGCTGAGATATAGGCCAGCTGTGTATTTATTTTTTTAAAGTTGAAAAAAAAAAGATCAAGAAGGTCTTGCGACCCCCCACAAAGCTTTGGAGACCCCTAGTGGGGGCCAGGACCCCCAGGCTGAGAACCACTGATCTGCAGCATAATTGGGACACTATGAGGTTCTGTTTGATACATAAGTCTTTTTATTTTATAGTATATGTTGCAGTTGACATTATTTCGACTTTGATTTTGTCTTTTACTTACAAGCTTCTGTTTATGGCTGCAACTAATGATTATTTTCATTAACATTCACACTGCTTTTAGTTATTAGTGCCTTGATTAATCAATTTATTATTTGTTTTATGAAATGTCAGAACACTGGAAAACATGCCCACCACAATTTCCTAAAGCCAAAAGTGACATCTTCAAATGATCCGTTATGTCCATTATTATGGCTGTTGGATGCTTTTTCTTCTGGGATATTTTTTGTTGTTTAACAGTTCAACCTGGTTCGAGTTTAATATAGAAGTTTTGGCCAAATACTACTAATAGAAGTACTGTACTCGAGTGCAATTTTAAGGTACTAGTTGTTTACTTGGGTTTTTCCACTTTCCACTGCTTTATACTTCTATTGCTCCACATTTCAGAGGGCAATGCTTTACCTTTTACTCCACTACATCATCTGACTGTTAGTTACTTTGCAGATTAAGATTTTACACACTAAACATATGATCTTATTAAACATGATGCAACAATAAACTATGCATAAGTATTGGCTCCACCTCCACCAGCTACAATATTAAAATGCTGCTTATAATGCTGCTTATACTTTAATGCATCAGTAATAACCACAGAGTATTCTAACATATAACAATAAAACACTGAAGAGTGTGATTATGCATCAGGCATGGGATTCAAATCTGGTGCAAGTCTCTTTTTTTCTTGGGCAAGCCAAGTCACTTTTTTTTCTTTCTTCATCCAAACCATGATCTTTTTTATTCAAACTGATATTGTTATTATTCAACTAATAATGGCCATTTAATGCAGCGTGAAATGACATGTAAAGTTGATAGAAAAAATATACCTTAAACTATGTATCTGTGTTTTATTAAATCATTGGGCATGATTGACTCTGCTAAGACAGAACTGATTAATCATCAGGCATGATTGACTCTGCTACTCTGCTAAAGACAGAACTGATTTACTCATCGTGGAATCGGTTCCTCTATTCATAA
>JAOVVB010138240.1:0-12110 GCA_028570985.1 Heterobranchus longifilis
GTGCTTGAACGTATGCATAACACATACATGCTTATTTGTGTCTTGTGCATCTGGGGGGGGGGGGTGACATCAAATGACAGACTTTGGGAGGGATTATCTGTCTGTGTGGTGTCTGATTCCACGTAGGGGGTTAACAGTATGTCTGAGCGTGGAAGGCAGATTGATGGAGTTAAAGTCTCGTGCTATGTGTGTGTAATGAGCGCTCCAGTATCTGTGAAGGCACGCCTATGATCTTGTCCAATAACCCCCCCCCCCCCCTCCCCAAAATCCATGTCCCCAATCTTTTCTCCCTTCAGGACTCCACAGACACGGGGCTCTGCAGTCACCCCACCCCGTCTCAAACTCGGCCCCACGCCAGACAGAGCAGCTTCCACTTGGGTGGGTAATTGTGCAGGAGGGTGGGGGTAACACGCAGGACCTCGAGAGGTTAGTTAGGGCCTGGTCTGGGATGGAGTGGCTGCAGGAGAAAGAGAGAGACAGGCTGTGACTTGACAGACTTTTATATAACTCAGCTGTAGTCGAATTCTCCCCTCATATTAGTTGTTTAACAAGAGTCAGCCATGCTAGCTCCTCTGTGAGGCGTAACTGAGCTTAAATGCTAACATTAGCATGCTAATATGTTCACAGTGACAATGATATTGCGTTTCTGCTTGAACCACCAGTGGTTCGGACCAATCAGCATCTTGTGAGGAGCTACTGGCATAAGGTGACCAGATTTCTTTAATGAAAATTGGGGACATTTCCACTTTATATCAATATACAGTATAATTAAAGTATCCAATGTTATAATCTATAAAATATAAAAGGGGGAAAATTCCATTTTCATGTATTTTGACCATGGTAACTACTGTAAAGAACTATGGTGCAGGCCGACTGATAAAATTGGGTACTAAACTAAGTAACTTTGTAAACCGTCTCAGAAAATCACAGTTTATATAAGCTTTTATGTATAGAGCGAGCAGACCCTGTTGGCCAAAACAAGCACAAAACAACTGAGACATCAACCGGTAGGTTCTGCTGCCCACTCTTTCTTCATATGATCTCACTCACAGTTAAAAACTGAGTTCTCCTCCTGCCAGGGACAGGGCCACCGAAAACGGGGACGTCTGGTCACCCTATACTGGCATCAGGTTTAGGTGTGTGTGACAACACGGAGACGCTAGAGTTAGGGTAGTTGCTGCAATAACATCAGTTATAGCAGAACTGGACAGTATTTCTTCTCTGAAAGAAGAGCAAAGAACGGCACTGAAGGCTTTTCTCTTCTCTCGACTGGCTTCGGCACGAGTTTGATAGACGGACGATTCATCCAATCACCTGCCAGGTATTTTTTTAAAAGCACCTGTCCTTTTCCAAACAGTTTCCAATGACGGCTTCTCAGATGGTTCTGTGTAACAAACCATCTGACGCGTCAGGTTACCACACAGCTACCCCGGCTAAAAATCACCCAACCTCAAGCTCTATATAGCATCACATGATCACTGAGCCTTACTCCACACAACAAGTGAAACACACAAACCCTGTTGGTAAATAAAAGTCCAATTTCATCTGATCTTCGATGACTTTCCTGTATCCCACCTTCATCTTTTCTGTGTTCGGTGACATTTATGCACTGCTGATAAAAAAAGAGCATCTTTTATCCACCTTGTTCCTTGAGACAGGCTTCAAAAACAATATGTCACTTTCAGCATGAGGACACGGTGACTGGATGATAGAGGACGAAGGTAAATCCTGGAGCTGCCTTTATTCCACTGACCTCACCCTGACCTTCCAGGGGTTAAATCCTGTTTAGAGCCATTGAGAAACCCGAGGAGCCGACAGAAAGCTCTCCGAGGCTCACTGAATGAAAACAAGGCCACTAACGGTCCATGTGGTGGTCTTTGAAGTGGTCAGATAAGACCACCGTGTGTGCATGTGTCCTGTCCTCCAGATATAGAACATGCAAATCTACATATAGCCTAGGTTGTTTTAAATTGGCCTGACAGGGTCACATTTAGATGACCTTTAATATCTACGCTCCTTCTGCGGGGCTATGCTACTTCAAAAGGTCATGACCTCTGCAGGTTTTCAGTATTCTGGGCGGCCAGTGACAGGCGGAGGGTTTAAAACACCGTGATGAACAGATGAGGTCAGGATTATCCCACTAAACACACTACCTGCAATACCTCAGTGACCGAGTAAGCACATTTCATCAGTTTGTAGTATTTATACACAAAACATTACGGACGCGCATTACATTCACAAAAAATTAATAAATCAGATACCTTATCTCGTTATTATGAGTTTACTACCTCGTCATTACAAGAAAAGATCTCAGAATTACCAAGGTTTTTATAGTAAACTAAAAAAAAAACTATAACAAAAATAGGTAAACTACAGTATGGGGCTTGGTTAAAAAACTTTTTTTTTTTTTTAAATGAACTTAAATCATTTTAGTTTTAGTTTTTTAGCTATAATATATCACTACTACTATCACCACTCTCGTGACATTGAAGCACAGAAACTGAACAGAGGAGATGGCGCTATGTCGCAATTGTTTCACATTGGACACTAAAGTAGCGCAAAGATTTAACATTAAACACGATGGACATTCCTACACCGTTCTCCGACCATGTGTTTTGTATGTATCTGTAACTATATATCTGGCCCTAACAAAAACAAAGTAAAACTACTGTAAAACTAAACCTTTCTGAAACTAAACTAAAATGAAATTGAAAAGTCAAAACTAAAATAAAATAAAAACTAACTGAAAATGCTATTATGCTATAAACTATTATAACCTTGGTAATTATGCAATCAGTTTTTGTAATCACGAGATAGTAACTCATAATTATGAGATAAGGTGTCTGTTTTTCTTCTTTTGGGGATGCAATGTGCTTCCGTAGGAAACAAAGTGCTCTTTAAAATTAGCCTCTCTTCCTGCTAATTTTGGACACCTGCATCCTGTCACAGTGTATACATCCTGTGAGGGCATAGGCTCTCATCCTGATGCTCGTCACTGGAAACAGATGTAGCATGTATGTCGGCCACCCAAACGTCGTTCTGTGGTTCATTGTGTTTGAGCCGAGCACTGTCTTAACGAGGTGAGGCAACCTCCGGGCAGCACGGGGGGGGGGGGCATGTAATGAAGGGAAGGATGAGAGCGCGGGTGAGAGGGAGGGAGATCGACACTGAAGGAAAGAGACAGAGACACAAAAACAGAGTCCAACACATAGTGCATAAACCAGAGGAAACATGACAGACAGTGGCTGTCACGCTGTTGTTTCTATGGACACATGACACCTTAAGATCATGTGCTCTCCACACTAAAGGACAATAACTCACCAGGCAGAGCCAAACTTAGACTGCTGCCTGTCTGTAAAGCTATATTAGTCAGCGACTGAGCCCCACACATGATCATTATACTGATACAGAGGTAACTTGTCACCCTTTATATTGAAGCAGGAGTTCTCCACTGGCTGCTTTTAGATATTTTCCAGTCTGCTAAGCTAAGCTAAGCTAACCGGCTTCTGGCTCCAGCTACATATTTACCACAGACCTGAGAGTGGTATCAATCTACTAATCTAACTCTCAGCAAGAAAGCAAAAAAGTGCATTCCCCAAGTTTCGAATTCTTTCTTTAAAGGCCCTATATCGTAAAAAGTGAGGTTTGCATGTCTAATTATAAAGCAGGTCAAGGTGCTATACACATACTGTGAAAGTATCAAAACGCTCAATCCACAGAGAAATGCACACAGCCCGTAATCAGAAACTGTGCCTTTAAAAAGGTTGTGATGTCACAACTATACTATATATAGGTAGAAAATGCCACTACAGTACCGTTACAGTCATTCCCTGGCTGTAACAACAGTGCAGAGACACCAAGAGCGCAGGTGCGGAAGACCCGGAAATGCTGACCAATCAGAGCAGACTGGGCTTTTTCGGGAGGGGGGCCTTAAAGAGACTTACCTTGCATGGTAGCTGGATTCCTGCAATATCACGAGCTCGCATAAATCTAACTTGCCAGGCTCCAGTACAAGCGTTTGGGTCAGGACAAGATCTGGCCGGACCAATCAGTGTCCTGCGAGGAGCTACTTGTAGCTACGGGTGTGGTTTAGGTGTTCGTTCAAAACAACAATGGCAGCTCCGCATCCTGTGAGGAGCTAACGGTACCGGCAGGTACGGGCGTGGTTTAGGTGTGTGAGCTGCGCACAACAATGGCGGCTTCGCGTAGATGCTGCGATATCGCAATAGCGTCGGTTATATCAGAACTGGAGAATATTTCTTCACTGAAAAAAGAGCAGAGAGCAGCATTTCTGCACTTCTCCTGACTGGCACGAGTTTGATTGACAGACATTTCGTCCAATCACCTGCCAGGTTTTTTTTTTTGAAAGCGCCTGCCCTTTTCCAAACAGTTTCTAATGACAGCTTCTCAGTCGGTACTGTGAAACAACCATCTGACAGCGTCAGGTTATAAAGAGACAGGCGCTAAAACAGAGTGTTTCAGACAGAGGGTGAATACAGGTATATTCAAACAGACCATATGAGAAAAATTATGTTGGTTTTTTTTTTACATTAAAACATGAAAACATGTTCTAGCAGAAACCCCAAATACAAGTATGAACCTGAAAATTAACATATGTCCCCTTTAAGTCACAAAATGTCAAATTTATCTTCAAAGCTTCACATTCATTAACTAGGCTACACCTCTTAAATACACTATCATCCTACCAAATCCATTTACTGTGATTACTTATGTGTGATAGTGTAATGATTGCCTTTTCTGCACACAATCTCTCCCTGCTGATAACAAAGATGATGGGAATACGGATTGTATTGATGATGTACTGTCTGAGCCGGTCTGCTGATAAAGAGAGCCATTAATCTCCTCAGTCGTCCTGTTTCGAGTAGTGACCCCTCCCCTCCTCCACCCCCTCTTCCCATGCTGTCACTCTCTCAGCCTGCACCTGTCAGATTAGTCTCACATCCTCAGCTGCCACTCCATATGATACGCCTTCTTTACTGCCCAGAGCCTGCATGTCATCTCACTTTGCATGTATTTATGCGTGTGAAAGGGAAAGTGGGGAGGGAATGAGAGGGCAATCCCATGCAGAATGGGAGTGTTGTTGGCTCCCCCTCATATTGCAGCAGGATTTGGCTGGATTTTTTTTTACCATTAACATGTAGACGATTAAAGTGCAGATTAACACCCCCAAATCACTATCTGCAATCCCATAAAATGAGATCTAACTCTGTGAGTGGATGGAGAGGAGAGGTTTGCATCTCTGTTGTCTGATAATATTTGAGACCAGCAGCAGTATTATATGATTACCTGCTCAGAGGTGTCATGGCTGCCATGCTCTGCCTCCCCTCCTGCTTTTAATAATTTTGGGACCCAGTTCAAATTGTGGCAACATTGCCACAAATGACTTCCACTGTTTCACATCTTGCACCAGCATGAAGGCAGGATGGAGGCCCGGGTGGGGGTAGCGGAGGTAGTGGGGGCTCCACCATTGAAAGCCTCCCTGGTTAGATGGACTGGAGCAGCTGAGGCGACAAGCATGTGACGAGAGGGAGAAATAATAAGCACCACAGCAGTTTGTGTGGCTGTGTCAAGCAGCCAGAGATAAGCAGAGGAACCACCGGAAGAGAGGCTGGATTACTTTCAAAATAAGAGTCACTGAGCAAAATGAATGAATTGATGACTTTCAGAAGAAGGTGGGGGGCAGGGATTTGTGAGTTAACATTATTTCAACAAATAGTTGCTTACCAACATATTTTGGAACAAAAAAGAAGTGCCGTAATGGATGAGATATTTAAAAACGGCGAGTTTGTGCAGCGAGTCGTGGTCAAGCAAGAGTGACAAATCTCTCTTCACCAATAAACCTTCTGCTACTAGGTACCATCCACAACTTTTGACAATGGAACTGAACCGGACTGCTTGGTGGAAACAAGTCTTAAGTAAGAACAACATGGTATTTGTGAAAGAGCCTACTCACTCAATGGGTCTGGTGCTGCTGCTTGCGGCTCAGCAGGTATAGGTCCTCCATTGATCGCAGGGTTTGTTGTTCAGTGCCCGGCTCCTTCTGACTGCTGTCCACACGTCTGATGATTAGACCAGTGTGTCTGTAAATGGGCAAATGAGAGGTAAATTATAGTGTTTTGGATAAAAGTGCTAGGCTAAATGCAGTCCTGTCCATTTACTATTCTTTTTAGTCCGTTTGTTATTTTGGAAAGAAAAACAGATTGGTATTATTACAATATATTCACAATAAACTGGCTTGATTTCTATTTCAAAAAGTAGACATTATCTTAAGAACTTTATTCTGGAAGATACAACCGGAAATTGAGATTGAATAGTTTAACTAGACACTGTATTGGCTTATTTTCTATGACTTAGCGCAATGAACGAGGCAAAAACAGAATCGCAAATGGAACTATAAGCAGCGGTAGAGTCTAAACTGTGCGTGCAGCCTGTGACAGTGACATTAAGACAATAGATTTAGGAGGTGTGTGCGTGTGCTAATGCGCGCGCGTGTGTGGAGGGAGAGACCCGCTGTGCGTCTAAAAAGGATTTATTAAGGTTGCCCCCTGTCAGGCATCAATTAATTTATCGGAGAGTAAACCAGTTATAGGGAGGGAGGACGGAGAGGAGTCACTGGCGGCTCTGGAGAGCTGTCACTTTCTCTCTGTGTGTATGCGCGCGCGCAAGTGTGTGTGTGGAGAGAGGGATTATCGCGCGTTATGCGGAGCGCAGTTTTGGTGATGCATTCAGTCGGGAGCTGTGCAGCGGGGAGCAGTGAGCGTCAACCCGGACATTCAGCGCAGTAGCGGGAGAATTCGGGGATCCGGCAGGTTTGGTGGAGGGGGGCACCGTCTCTGCGCACCACAGGATTTCCACTCACGGTGTGTTTTATTTATTCTCTGATGAATGCTCCTTTATTGGTGCAGAGTGAAAGTCAAAGATGCGCACCGCTGAACAAAGGATTTAGGGGGGGAAACGACCAAGAATCTCTTCAACATTTGAATCCTGACAGCCCGGTGTGTTTCGTCCATGCCCATTCTGCCTCTGAGGACAACAGACACGGGCTGAATAACCTCTGGTTTCAAAGCTGGAGCAGGAGGAATCATCTGGGCTGATCGCGCACGAGTCCATGTGGATGGAGAGAGAATACGCAAACACAGCGAGCGGAGCTCATTCCGAAATGTGACATTTTTTACTCTCCCAGTCTCCCAGCAAACCCAACAACTGTGCATCTGCCTTCGTTCTCGATCGGATTTGTTTACATCGATTAAGGTACGTGCTGTACACCATGTAGCCCATAGGGCATTGATGAATCTGCTTTTGGGGGGGGGGGGTATCCTTGTGGAGATGCGTGTGCGTGATATATATTCAGTGGGTATGACTATTTTAGCTCGGTTGATTTGAATGCATCTCTCGGGTTGTGTTAATATAAGGCTGTTTCGACGCTTGTTACCACTGAGGTGGAAGTTGCATCACTGACAGCCCGGGGAGAAAGGCGATGTCGATGCACCAAATGCATAGGTGTGTGTGAAGCAGAAAGGGCACGCGGTATTGTAGACATAAATGTACATTTACACACACAGGACATGCTGCAGAAAATGTACATTTACGCACAGGGAATGGCACATATGGCTTTGACCTCAAAGGGCATTTGACAAATAAACACGTTAAGCTTAACGAAAGACATGGAGGACTTTGACCTGTGTGATTATTTAAGGACTGATTGGCTGTGGCACATTTTTCTCACGAGGATGAAAACGTTGTTCTCTTTTAGTGGCCGCGCCTCCATTTTCACCTCACAATACATTGGGATATTTTAGGGGTGTCAATCACTCTCGTCCATTCTTTAGTTTAGAGGTTAGATGTCATTCTTTATATTTGGATCACACACACACACACACACACACACACACACACACACACCAGTAACAATGGTCTTACTGCTGTTCCCTCAAACAAACACTCTTCTGGAACCCCCCAGGGACCCTCCCATGTGGCCGGTATTGTTAAGTGAGGGCTGAAAAAAGAAAAGAAAAAAGAGCATTCTCCAAATGTGTGTTTGCATTAAACTGCTCCTTAGGTCAGCTAAAACCTAAGGGTGTCCTGTCCCCTTTAGGAGATGTGTCCCTCCCACGCTGGCCTCATAAACAAAAGGCTTGTTGTCTAAACTCGGGAAAGAAATTGCACTTAAATGGCCACTTGAGTCCAATTACACTAAGGAAGTTTGTATGGAAATGGTGGAAGTCAATGCATGGATTGACTTTCTGTTGGTCAATAGATAGATGATAGATGATACACGAGCCTCGAGCCTCCGTCAGTGCAGTATTTGTGTAAGCTCCCGGGCCTATTTTGGAGTGTTCCATTTTCCATCATTAATCAATATTCAGCAGAGTGGAGCTGTTTATTCTCAGGCTGCACTTTCATGAGTTAGTTAGCTTCCTCATGGGAAAAGAGGACACTCCAGTATCTCCTCGGGGCTGATGCCATATGCACCTTGTTTGGATGATTGTGCGTTTGCAGCCTCTTTATATACACAGCTGAGTGTATGAGCTGGATTTTCACATATATGGGAACTTCCCTGCTTCCCCTTTCATACGTGCATTTGTGTTCACGCACCCAGCCCATCCTCCCTCACACACACACAGATACAAACACACACATGCACGCTCCAGGCACAAGGCTCGCTCCAATTCCTCCTTCGCACATCCGCCTGTTCCTCATTTCTCCTGCTCCTCTGATCACAATCACGGTCTCTAACTAAATCTGATCTCTCTAGGCCCCTGTGATCATCACCCATCACCCCCCCTCCTCCCCCCCGCCCATTCAACCCATCACTGTATCTGTAATAGAAGATGCTCAATGACTTCACATAGAAGCAGAACACATGACACCGGAGGTCTGCGGCTCTGTTTCAGGGTGCATTTTTAGGTTTGGGATGCCTTCACATCATCACACCCCATTGCTTGTTGATGTAGGAAGAAGATGAAAAGGGGGCAGAGGGAGGGGTGGGAGGCGCTGGCGCTGTTAATTGTTAAGTCAATTAGCATATGGTCTCGCTGTGGGCCCAGTCACATGGTAATGAGGCCTAATTAGGGTGTCCAGGGATGTCTGAAGATACTGGGGAAAATACTTCCACTGTCAAGTTTCTTCATGTTGACACCCGGGAGATACTGCTTCTTCTCATCTGCGAGTCTATTTTTTCCTAAAACTTGTCGTCACTAACTCCTTTTCAATATTTTAGCACACTCATACGTCATACCTTGACGTCTACCGCATCGCTCTTCTTATGCATCCCCTCTTTTATTTCCATTTCTGTCTGCCACACAAGGGCTCGGTGACGTCACTCCGGAGGGTTACAGATGGAGGAGAGATTGGAGACAAAGTCAGACGGATCAGATCATGCGATGTAATTCATGGTTATTGTGCCTTTTATTCGAGTTTCCAGTGGTGAGCTAAATGCATTCCTTTACATCAAAGTTAATGTAAATGTGTTTTCAAGTATATATGCACAGGAAACTTGTATTAAAGGTTCACGGTGCGTGCTGCTGTGTGATGTCAGGTCTGTTTATTTCAGCAAACTTGCAAACTTGATATCTTTTCTCAAGACACTGACTTGGAAATCTCATGTAATTTGGCCATGCTTTTGCATAGGTAGGCGATCTCTGACTGAATGCACAAATTAATGCAAGGAAAGCCATATTCTCTGCAAAGTCACAAGTCCAGGGATTAAAACGACAGTGTGTCCTGTCAAAGTGTCCTTGGGCGAGAAAAAGAGAGCTCCTATCTGTTGTGGATGAGCATCCTAGCTAAGAGTATGTCTGTCCACATTAAACTCTTTTTCAAATAGAGCTGCTTCTCCAAAACTCCAGGGAGGATAAATACTAAAATGCCAACTTGGTGATATCAGAAACGAACATTTAAAGGAAGCAAGAAAGAGATTTGCCAGCCAACCAGCTGCTCAAAGAGACATGTGAATCAGAGAAGAAGAAAGACATGTATATAGCCCGTTTCCACTAACACCTGGCTTTTGTCTTCAGTGGGAAAGGGTACAATTCATTCCCAGGACAAATGACTCTGCTGTGGTCACAGGTATTTATAGGCTTCAGCTCCAATCGGCAGTGACGGAAACATGACACCCGGGTGGTCACATGTTCGTCCCTTTTCCGGCACGATGCTGTGACGCGCGTCGCCTCCGTCTGTAACTTCTGCAACTCTTTGACATCTCAACCACAAACTCCTTCCATCTTCATCCAAGCAGCAATCGAACATCGAGTTTAAAAGAGACTGAATAAGTAACATATAAAAAAGAAGTAACCACCGTCACTGGCCTCCATGGTGCTTTCTACTGTTTACTAATCCTGTGATCGTGACTTCTGGCAATGGGAAAGGGGTCTAACTATTGCTTATTTTTGGCGTTTTTCCCACGTTTAAAAATCCTGCATATACACGCTAATTTAGCTGGAAAAGGGTATACGAGTATATCCCCATTAAGCTCTTCAGGGAGGATAAATATTAAAATGCCAGCATGGTGACGTCAGAAACAATCATGTGAAGGAAGCAAGAAAGAGATTTGCCAGCCAACCAGCTGTTCAAAGAGACACATGAATCAGAGAAGAAGAAAGACATGTATATGTAATATATCTAAGTCCTCAGTAGGGCTGTCCTCGATTAAAGAGATTCTTAGTCGACTAACACTCATACGAATTTGTCGACTAATCAATTAGTTGATTTAATCGACAGAACTTTAACACTGAGTTTCTCCACAAAGAATCATGCAAAAGCACCACATTAAATATTGTGTTTACCAGAGATGTGCTCTTATGTTTCTTGGAAATTCAGCATGAAAAATCATCAAAATAATCAGCTAAGAGGGGACAGCCCTAGTCCTCAGATAAGACAGGTCTTTATACTCATTACTTCTGTGATCTCCCTCCATTCCTTCTCCACAATGTTTCAGCCCAGACTCCAACAAGCAACGCCAAGCCAATTATTCTCACTCAAGAAACTAGAGAAGGTCAAGAGAGCGAAACAACTGATAAAAGACCAGTCTGAGATGCATGCCTCCGATGACAGACCTATGGCTAGCAGAGCATTCAAGATTATTTAGAAGCACAGATGTGTTTTCAATCCAAAGTAACTCTCACACAGCGAGACAGAACATCCAGACAGCCTGGGTTAATTTAACATGACTGATATCTAAGGCCTTATGTAATCCCAGCCACTGATGTGAGATGTAAATTTATGCGCTGTCAGAAAAGAAAAAGGTCTGTTAGTGTTAGAGAACACGGTGGATGAGGCTGCGGAGTCTGAAACGGCGTCAGCAGCAAGCAGATGCCAGCACAGGTCCTGCAAATGACCTGCTCACCTCAACAGCTGGATCAGTGTGTTCCCGGCCGATACGCCCACACACTCACATGCGCACATTTTCTCCGTCAGTATACTGAATAAAATAAAAGCAGGAGGGAAAAAAAAAAAAACGAGGATTGAAACGAGTCGTCAAAATGCAATAATCCTCCCAATTATCACCACGGTAATTAGACAGCATCTGCTTGTGTGCTACGTCTGATAATTATAGGAGGAGGTAATTGTACAGGACGGCTCGCTAGATTCCCACATCCCTGCCTATCCAGCCCGGGGCACATTTTGAAGGACTGCAGTGCTGCACATTTGCACTCTCACGCCTGTATTCCTGTTGTGTGTATAAGGAATGTATGCTGCATACTTGCCACATTCAGCTTTGTGTGAGAATGGGGTGCCTCCACACACACACACACACACACACACACACACACACGGATGCATAATACATGCCACCAAGCAGAATGTTACATTTACATGCAAATAGAGCCAGCACACAAGGGCACTATGCCAGCCTGTGTGTGTGTGTGTGTGTGTGTGTGTGTGTGAATGACACGTGCAGCATGAATGCATCTAACCCCTCAACGTGCAGAATACAAAACTAAAGATGGACCTCTGAGTGCCAGCAGGCTGTTTGGCACTGAGGGAGATGATGCCTGAGAAACAGCAGCCATGCAGCAGAACTGGCAGGGGCTGGATCCTTCCTCAGTTACATAAGATACACAGCAAGAATAAAGGGGGGGGGGGGGGGG
>JAOVVB010138251.1:0-12109 GCA_028570985.1 Heterobranchus longifilis
TTGTTTTGTTGCCTAAACCTAAACAAAGTGTTGTTGTTGTCTAAACCTACTGAATTATTCCCATTTCACAACATTAACGATGTGTCTATCAGACGACCGGGCCATGTACAGAAGACATGTTCATAGATATTATACGAACGGTTTATGAAAATGTGTTGTTCACTGTTATTGCTACAAAAGGCGTGGCATGATGCGGTGTAGGCATGCTGCACTATTCCTGTGGTCACCAGGTATATACACACTTACAATCAAACATTTTGATTTAAGAGGAAGAGTGAGCAAGCAGAGGTGGGATGCATTTAAAGATTTACGCAAATTCTTCCCTGTGAACAGGAAGGGAGGATATCACAACACAGCTGCTGAGAAATAGGGTGGGGACGTGGAAGGAAGGTTGGGTAATAGTGTGTAAAATGTGCAGCTATTGCAGCTGTATTTCTCAGAGTGTGTCACCGTAGCCATAAATGGTGTCACAGTGAGGAAGTGGGTGGAGGATTTATTCAGAAGTGCTGAAAGTGTTACACATGTACAGTAGCCTTTCTGCCCCGATGGTCAGAGGAGCAGGGGGCATGGGAGCTGCGCTGCAAACTGTAGTGACAGCTCATCATCACGCATGAGGGCATCTGCAAAAACCAACTAAAGACGCTCTGTATGTGTGTGTGTGAGTGTGTTTGGCTTTGCGTCAAGTCTCCACAATATGACATCTGCTGTGACTACACATCTGTCCTTCTCCCCGGAGTATGAGGATGCACTAGTTACACCAACCTGACATGACCTACATACATCTTTGTCAATTAGCAATTTGTTCCTGAGACTGGATTTTTTTTGTATTAAATATCTAAAACAGATAATGATATTTCATGCAAATCCTGCATGAAATAATGATGCATCACGCTTACATAAAAGCAAAGGAATATATATGAGAGAGGTTTGTCACTAAGTCTGGGTATCATTGATAATTTTTTTCAAAAGCTGGTTCCAATACAACACCTGAGTTTCAATATGGATACCAAAATTATTTGGAAACTAGAAGGGCACCCAAGGCATGCCCTACCTCGCAATGCTGAATGCGGGAGCGTTCACATGAATTTTCCCAGTCAGGTATTCATTTTTCCGTTCATTGCGACACCATATGAATGCAGCACATGCCCTATCTCGCAATGTTAACGAAAGTGAAAAATAATTTGGCTAACTGCAGTTCACATGCTACACACTTCCACCAAGTTTCATGAAAATCAGACCAGTGGTTCTTCCATAAACCGAGCCGAGAACTTGACCTCTTTGGTGGAGGTAAATATACCTCACACTGATTAATATAAGCATGTTTTTCTATTTAAAAGGGGAATTCCAGCAATGTATTATTGCACTTCTATAACTGCAAGAGACACATTAAAATAACATGATTAAAATCAAAGCAATAGAGGCTGAGATCCAAACTATGGGTCAAGCTCCAAAAACTCTGGATCATACATTTCCCACAATGCAATAGCCACCCTGCCTGGTAAATGTCCACATGTTTCAAACTCCAGACCCCCAGTTTAACGCATGCTTTCATTTAGAAATGTGTGCTCATTATCTCCAAGCTCAAGCTGAGATAACCCTTATGACATCACTATGAAATCATCAGGGTTATTTTATCAGTTTTTAAAAAATCCTCCAAAGCCACTGATTACATTACATAACGAAATAAATCAAACAATGCATGCACAAAGCAGTTATCTTAAATTAATAAAAGTCTCAAATGAATATATTAATAAGTAAACAAGACTAATCTGACCAAGCACACAATGCCTGCCCTCAGTATTTGACCATTTTTGAGCTCCATGCTCAGGACACACTCAAACAGTACTAAAGCTGTGTTCACACTACGGGCGACATGGCAACTTTCTGCAAGTCATTTTCAATGGAGGCCGGCGATATGACGCAACAAGCTGATGGCCGACACTTTTCACTGGGTGACGCGCTTCAAAAAAAGTTGAGCTCAGTGTTAAAGTGACGCAGTGAAGCATCAACCCATCTACTTTCCACTCCTCTTCTCTGCTACTGTGTACAGCTTCTTCTGTATTGAGGCGGTGAAATGTGAAACGAAACGGGCGTTCGACCAACCTGACAATTTAAATGTTGTTAAACTAAATAGATTTTAGCTGAGAGAGACAGACCGAGACTCCCACAGTACTGCAGAGTCGAATCAAGTCTGTCTTTCCGGTTCATCAGCATTTGAATGTTTCTTCACATCGGTGAAGCCAGCATGGGTTTAACTAAGGCCCACACACACACACACACACACACACGCACGCACACACACACACACACACGATTATGTTGGTCTGGCATCCTTCTGAGGGGACTGGACACTCAATAAAGCCACATCCTGGCCACCATGAAAACCCAGGAGTTCTACTGAGAAGCACAAAGAAGAAACTGGTGTCCCGGTCCAAACCCGGTGACATGGGAACCATGAGATCATGAGCTACTGTTGCCATGCAGTCAGAGGATGCCAAATCTTGCAGCCTTGGCTCTGAGACGCTGACACTTTTGATCAGTCAGCCTTATGCTATTCAGCAACAACTTCTCATCGATGGTGGGAGGCGTTTTTGGGTTGTCTACACCAGTGGTTCCCAAAGTGTGGTCCAGGGACCCCCAGGGGTCCTTGAGCGAGTTCCAGGGGGTCCCCAGAAAAAATGACAATGACGGGGTCATGGGGTTCACACACAATTTCTTCACTTGTCATAAAACATCTAAAAGCAAAAATTCTATCAGATGGGGGACCCTGGGACAAAATCTGATCCAATGAGGGTCCGGAGGACGGAAGCTGTCGGAATAAAAAAATAATATACAGAAATAATTAAGTTTGGGGAAAGTTTGGGAAAAATGGGGGGAAATCCAAAGGGAAAATAATAAATAAATACATTTAAAAATAAATAAGTAATAAAGTCAACAATAAAAAAATTAAAACATAAATATCAATTCATGTCACATTTTATCAATTAATGCCTACATTTATTTTTAATGGTTTTTTTTTGTACATTTAATGGCATATTAATTCATTTATTTATATTTTTATTTTGGCAGCTTCTGTTTTAAATTCTTATTTACTCTAAATGTATTTTTTAAATGTATTTATTCATTTTTATTCATTTATTAATTTATTATTTTCCCTTTGCATTTCCCCCCTATATATTTCTCCAAACGTATTTATTTCTGTATTAACTCCTGTCCTCCATAGAGGGGGTCCCTGGTATATTCTCTATCTTGTAAGGGGTCCTTGGCTGAAAGCAGATGGAGAACCTCCGGTCTACAGTGTGTTTGGTGTCGGATAGCAACATGTCTGAAGACCTGACAGAAACTAAGGGATGATCTGGCAAGTACAGAAGACTGTGGACACACATGTTGAAAAGAAGGAGACAGAGCCAACAGATAGAGAAAAGAAAGAGGACCTTGGATCTTTTATGTAATAAAAAAAGTCATAACATGGAACTAATTCATCCTGCTATGCTTCAGATCAACTTCATGCATTTGTTTATTGTTTTTATTTATTTATAGCAGTCCAAGTAAATTGTCCTGCTGCAGTGGGATATTAAAAGAAAGGCCTCGGTGAAAAATGAAAAAACAACCTCATCTGCTCACTGAATTCATCATAGAATATCTTCTATTGATGGTGTTGTCATGAAACACTTGTGTTCTCTTCAAACACTGAACCTACAAGTCTCTGAACTTTTCTTTAATTACTTCTGGATTGTAACAACAACAACAAGCTACGTTGTTGATTCTATTTGCTCTCTCCGTGATCCAGCGGGGGTCAGAGGTCAGGCTACAGAGCAGCCCTCCGGAGGCCGTCTGTATTCAGTGTCCTGCTCTGTGATTCAGCAGTGTGGGTGTTAGAGGGTTTTTTAAGTTGATATATCAGAAAAATAAGTTTTTATACTTTATTGTTATGGTTCACTCTCACTGCTCTTTAGGGCTGTGCCCCACTCTGAATTTTGTTGACTATTTGGCCGTTCAATGCGATGATTCGTTCTGTGGTTTACGCCTGTTTTATTACAGTTTATTACAGTTTATGCATGCGTGACGTGGGGCACGGCTTGTTAGACGGCTTTACAGCGTGTAAACAAAGGCAACAACCAGACGCACAGACCACCGTCTCCTCTATTAAACTGACTTTTTTTCACTATCAAGCAACGCTTTATAGTGCCAGGGGTGCAGCGGGACGTTCAGTGACAGCAACATTCACATAATATAGTAAACGAGCCAAGTTAGCCCTCCCAGCTAATGCAACAGCTTGACAACAGCGTTAGTCCCACCCAGGTGCTGACTGGCTAATCGTTCGCCAATGTTTTAAATGTTTTATACTTGTATTGATGCAAAAAAACATTACAGGAAGACATAGGACATTAAGGTGAGTACTGTATATGGTACAACAGTGTTTATATTGAACTAGGAGGTTGAGTGTAGGGTCTGTGACATGACATGTAAGATTAGGTATGTTTCTAACGAGGATGGCTGATGAGTAATGACAAGGGAAAGAGACAAGGTAGGGAGGATAATAAGTAATGATAAGTAATAATGATGAACAGGGAGGAGGTGTTTGAAATAGTCTTGTAGTCTTGTAAATGGACCATGTAAGCCTGGCCTTTAATTGCAACTAAAACCAAAAATATCTGCATGGCTAGACACAATTTCACAACTTATTTTTACTGTAATGATAGATAGAGTATAATGACAACAGGAGTACATTCTGAGCATCATGACTGAAAATAGTGCCATATGGAAGACTTGCTGTCAAACACAAATCAGAGCTACAGCAGAAATAAACACGTACAACACGTGCCCTTCTTCTTTGGGAAAGGCAGTGTTTTATTTTGTCCTCTCCTCCCTCTGTCTCTCACTCTCCCCTTGTCTTTCTCTCTTTCCTTTCCATTAGTCTTTCTCTCTGTGTTCACAAGCAGCCCACGCAGCAGCCCCGCTTGTTGACTTTATTGTGTGAAATTACAGAGAAAGGGCCGACACGATTCCACACTCGCATGTGCCCTGAAAGCGTGATTTATTCTCAGGGTGAGAGAGGGACGGAGAAACACGCAGATAAGCAGGGCAGAAAGAGACGTGTGCGAGATAAATAAAGGAAAGGGAAGAAAGTACGAGTGAGCAGCGACAGAGAGAGACGAGGAGAATCATTTTCCAGCTACAGCTGACAGCTGGAAAATGAGCCGAGGCAATGTGTAATCTCCTCTGATGTAGTTTTACCTCCCAACGCCGCCTCCTGCATCAGTGGCAGCACAGGCTACAGTAGTGAGGAGGCGCGTTGCTATGGAGTGGGAAGATTTTCAGAGAGTGAGCACCATTACAAATGTGGTTGGAGGGAGGAGAGGGGAGGCAGGGGGATAATGAAGACGAGGAGAGAGGGAGGTCGCAGGGCACGGGGAGGATGAGGCTGAAGGAGAGATGAGAAAGAAAGCAATAAAGCAAATGCATCGAGGGCAGAGGTGAGGGACAGCAAAGAGAGGGGGTGACAACAGAATAAAGGAGAAGAAAAACGTGCAGGCAGGTCATACACACAGAATAAAACAATCTGGTAAAGTGTTTTATGTTAACCACGTCCATTAAAGTAAAAAATGACATCCTGACAGATAACGACAGCCAGCTTTCACCGTGCATCTGGTTTTGCACATCTTGCCATAAGAAAGCGAGTATTGCTCTTTTTCAGCCTCTGCATTATTCATAAAATCAGTCGGATGATCCTTTGAGTAGCACTTTGCCCTCAGCGTGGTGCCAGAAACAGGAAGATTAAATTGCAATCTTGAGAGGAGGAAGAGAGCCGTTTTCATCACACTACAAACACTACGACACTGTTGAGTGGAGAACAAGTGCAATCTTTTGTGTTGCTTCACTTCCCTCACAGCTAAGATACAGTGTGTGTGTGTGTGTGTGTGTGTGTGTGTGTAGTGAAGACAGTATTCAGCATTCAGTCATTATATTATCAAACTGTGGAGCCCCCTGCTGGTGACTACCGGGAACACCAAGGTTTTCAAAAACACAACAATGGTCTTACTATGACTGCAGTTTATCAATTAAACACGGCATTATGAAGGACAGTAAATATCACCATCATAATGTGCATTATGATGACACAAAACACAAGTTAACCACCAAGAGGAACATTATTGTTAGCCGGTCAAAGTGCCATTAACAGGAGGCCCGCCCTGGTTTCAGGAGCGTTACAGTGATTTGGTTTCTCTTTGGCTATCTTTTATTTTTACATTTACATTTTGTTTTTTAACTTTTGTTTTCGACTCACTCCTTTGACTACCTTTAACTCACATTGACTTAATTATGGTTATTATTATTCTATATGTAGCTCATATTATGGAAATATTAAAGTGCAGAGCTAGCTTTTCTTGTAAAATATTTATTATTATAATTATTTTTATTTCTACATATACATTTTTAGTTTCTTCATTCTTTCTCACGTCTTTTTTTTTTGTAATTTTGTTTTCTTTCTTTTTTTAAACATTAACATTTAAAATCTTGGTTGTGCCACATATATCCCACATACAACTGTACTATAACATTACTTGTAAAGAATCAAATAAAAAAACTATGAAGAAAAACACGTTAAGATTTGTTCTGATTTCTTTTGTTTGCACTAATTTGAGTTGGCTGAGTAATTTTATTTTTTTGCCTTTGTACATATACTGTGTTAAATGTTAAGTGTATTTTTGATAATAAAAAGATCCAGTCTAGCATCAGCCTTTTAACTGAAGCTTCTTTCGACTTCTTGTTTGGTGATAATACACAACTCTGATATAGTCATCGTATCTGTTGTGCTTGACAGAGCTGTCCAGAAGTGCTATAAAAAATATTAAATCCAATTATACGCTCAAGGACTCGACTCTGTGGTGGTCGTTGATAAAACACTACAACCCATGCTCTCTTATTAATAAATACTGAGATCATCAGCAGTGGATAAAGCCACTCAAGGAAATAATCAATAACCTTCAACCTCAGTGCTCACTCTTTGAGGCATCAGCTTCAGAGCAACGCTGCTGCTGACCGTCACATTAAAAGACCGGAGGGAGCATGTTTACTACCAGAGAAACTACAAGATAACTAGAGAGCATCTTGCGATGGGATCACACCAGCTACAACGGGCCAGGGACGTAAAGTGGGGGGACAAATGATCCCTTCCCTACTTTCTCCCCCTCTACTTCCGGCGCCCTTGCTCGGACCACACCCATCTTCTAACTCTGCCTTCATTTTGATCTCAACTACACACTTGTAAAGTTTTGTGACTAAATCACTTGCACGGTTGTGACGCGGTCGGGTGACAAAATCTGTCCGCAGACAGACATATAAACACCTGGTGAAAACATAGCAGAGTCGCTGTCGCGGCTGCTCATCAATGACATCATTAAACAAACTTCAAGTCTTCCTACATTTGTATGAGTGTCTCAACACATGTTGGCTGTGGGATGTTTTAGACTTACCCCCCGGGGGTTCCACAGTCTGCTCTACGTTCCTGCTGCGCCACGGTTTTGCTCCGTCCTCTGCACGGCGTCATGCCCCACCGGGAGCGTTTCAGAAGCAGAGCGCTCGCAAGCACTACCCGCGGATGTATAAAGACAACAACAAACAAACAAAAGTTTACTTTGCCTGTCTGACGTTGACTTGCTCTTGATTTGTTAATTTTCCCTGGTTGTCCCTTGATTTTTGTGCTTCTACCATGAGTAAGTAGGCTATAGTTAAATGCACTGCACATGGTGTTTTATTTTGAAAATCTATCAGATGCACTATGCCTTACCTGTGTCCTACTTCCTGTCTGGCTTGATCTGCTCTGTGTTGCTTGATGTGGCTTCCATCAAAAATAAGACTAGGCACATATTTTTAGCGGAGCAGAGCGGCGAGCAGGAGCATCTGGTGTAATCACAAGCGTTGACTAGAGTGGCCGCAATTATCTCCGGCAGCCACGTCAGAGCCGGCACACACCGCAGTGTTGCCCTGTGGAATTTAGGGGTTACAGGGCATTTCTACTAGATCTGTCGTGGACGCTAGAGGCCGCGCTGCTCCACTCAACTGGCCGCTGATGTTTTCCCTCCCTTGGAAAGTAGTTGACGTACACTGTCGTAGAATGCACCTGATTGGATAACGCGCTGCTCTCTGTTCTCTGCTTGACGTTGAACCAGAAACAACATGGCGGTCCGCTGCTCCTAAACTTTCTGTCATTCTGTCTGAACAATCCACCAAAATCTATTCCTGAAAACATTTTAAGCGAGAAATAGGCAACACCACTGCTGAATCTTGTTTTCTTTTTGAGCTACATCACCTAGTTCAACAGTTTGGTCCAAGTTTCATTTGCATAAAGTTGAGGTTAACGTTATGCAAATACAGACCGGCGAACGCACCGCGACCCCACTCCAAACTCCCACCATGCACTGCGCGACTGCTTCACCGGCTCTCCATTGGAAATGAATGGAAAGCGTCGAGACGGCCTCCATCGAGGTTTCTGGTGGAAATGCACGATTAGGTAGCCTATTGCTTAATGATTAGTTTGGTAGCATTTGGATTACCTCATGTCTATAAATGGACTGGAACTGGAAGACATGTTCGTATATATATATACGAACTGCTGTGCAATACTTTTAGTATGATATCATATGAACGGTTTATGAGAATACATTGCTGCATTATATTCCATTATATTTTTATATTTTGAATTGTCACCTGCCGCCTGACTTTCGTGTTTTCCTTTACATAAATTAAGACTTTTCCACTATAAACTCATACTAGAAAGTAGGGCAGCACGATATGAGGAAAATATGCGATAACGTTGAATATTGCAATAACGATATTACTTGCGATAAATAAACAGTCATATCAGTTCTACCTTTCTGCAGCTTTCAGTATTCTGCTAAAATACAATAAATTGCTTGTTGAATTATAAAAACTGAAAGGAAGTTATTTCTAACATTTTATTGAACAAATTGAACATTGAACTGAACACAAAAGGCACCATTAAAAAAAAGAATGATAGTTACATTTTAAAGAGCAGTTTTCTACCGATACTCTCTTTCAACTAACTCAAAACATCCCTCAGTGTATTTCGCGATGTGTTTATTCCGAAAGTTGCCATGACGATTAAAAAAAGATAGGCTATATTGTGCAGCCTTATTAAAAACCCTTGTCTTTATAGCCTACGTGCCCGAACGCACGTGTCGTTCTGTCAGAAGCAGTAGCTCTGTCACAAATATTGAATATTACTAAATATTTATCTATTTTTATCCCTTTTACGCAGCGCTTACAAACAAGCCATCTCCTACCTAGTCTCGTAGCCAGACCTCCACAGCACTGTGTCCTGTGTCGTCACATCTCCACTCACTCTCTGAACTCTGACTAGCTTTCAGGGTCTACTTTCACTATCACTCCAACAACAACAACAAACAAAAACATACTCACAGCTGAAAGATGACGTCACATGGCTGAAGGGGCAACTCATGAAAAACAATTAGCTAATCCTGCTTTCTCCAGTGTTGCCACGGTCCAAATATATCCCAGACCTGGGCTCCTCCAGCCTGGCTCTGGCTCCTGAGGGCCACTCTCCCATGTCTCTGGCTCTACCAAAGACCATGGATACATTCACTGTCTCTGGCTCTACTGCAGAGGTGAGTCTGTGTCCAAAAAGATGACGAGTGGTCCAGAGCTAAACCGAAGACACAATCCTGCTGCACTCCCTGTACCGCTCAGCCGTGGGTCCTGGTTAAAAACGGCAGCAGAGGAGACGTAAACCCCGGTGGCCTTGGCCAGATCCTGGAGGAGGCGATCCTGCTCCTCACAGATCCTCCGCCCAGCCTGCTCCGGTGTTGTCTGCTATCACGGCCGCTGCAGCAGCCCCGTGGCCTCGCTGTCTCCTCCGGGCTCCAGCGCTGCGGACGGCCCGGAGCAGCGGCTGCCTGTCCCCCCGCTCTCCAGCCGAGCTTCTCCCCGATGCTGGGACGATAAAACAGCCGAAGCTGTCCACCTGTTGTTGTGACTGGGTCCTCCATAGGTCGCCATGTGGAGGCAGAAACAGCGTGCTGTCCGCGTGCAGGATATGAAGTCCTCAGCTCTTCGGCTCCTGCAGAAACAACAGTCTGTATCTACCAATGTTGTGCACGAAGCACTTAAATTAAACTCCAGCAATCAGAAAGACTCAAAGCGGACTTCATTAGCTCCATCTGCTTGACACAGGTAAACAGTGCCCCATTTCCGGTCCGCTGCCCCCACCCCCACTCCAAGCTTTGGTGACATCAAATTCAGCCGTGTCCGTGTTGTCTGGCTGCAGGGTTGTTGTCGCCAGGGCCGGATAGATTACATTAGGCAGACAGTAGCATTTTGAATTGCCTGTGTGTATGTGCTATATAAATAAACTTGACTATACCTTTTCCACTTTTTTTCTACATACTATAGGCTTACTCTGACTTTGTTCCAACAAACTATAATGTGATTTTTTTCAACATACTATGACTTTTTTTTTTAGACATACTATACAATGTCGTTTTTTCTTCTTTTTTTTGGCATAGGATGCGTTGACTTTTTTGACATACTATATGACTTTTCACTTTTCACGACATACTACGACTTTCGACATACTATACTGTCATTTTTTCACTTTTTTCGACATACCACACTATGATGACTCCCCTCCTACCTCACCAATCTACTACAGCAGCACACTCCTGCCCGCAGCCTCCGCTCCTTGTTACCACCGCTCAAGAAAAAGCACCATAGCTACTGTTGTATAGTATGTTGAAAACAGTGAAAATATGTCATAGTATAATGTCATGAAAGTCATAGTATATTATGTTGAAAATAAGTCATTTTTGGTCACTTTCTCCCATTCTATAAACAAATTGGTTAATCAATTAACAAACAATCAAAAAGTACATTGATAATGAAAATACTGTGTGCAGCTATATATAAAGTCATTCTTGGTTATTTATCTACAGATCTACCCAGATGAAGGACACGTTCTACACAGTGACTGGACGATGAGGCTGGCTGGGGGAGCTATAAGCGAGGATACACCGGTGTATCCTTGCGGAAGTCTTTTCACCACCCGATGCGTAAAAGAGACGTGACGCACACACCAGACGAGAGAGAGGAAAAGAGAGATATTAATTAATTAATCAATTGATTGATGTTATTTGATTATAAAAAATAAAAATAAAACACATATAACACTGCGCTGCAGTCAGTACAATAAAAAAGGATAAAAACACAACAAGCCCTGCGGTTTATTTCCGTTGTGATTCTCTCACCACACCAACTGTTAAGTTTCATTTAATTTCCTTTATCTATTTATGGACAACGCATATTAATCAACATTACTGTAAATGTGTGAGCCACTGGCGCTCTGCTGCTCCATCTCCTCAGACGGAACGGTATATTCCAACAGCGCTGCGCATTTACGCACAAGTTTGAGTGCGCTCTGACTATATATTACTATATATTGTTACGTGCCGTGTTTGCTTTTCGGGGCACTTTTCCTGCCGTGTGTTTTTGTTGTGTGCATTCCCTGTGGTGCCGCCCTTGCCCCTCTCCTGTTCGGCTGCGTGGCGGTGGATGTGCATCGGCAGCTCGTCGGCTAATCAGCTGTGGCTGTGTATAAGCGTGGAGTAAGTCGTCGAGAGCGAGCCGGAGCGAGAGCGAGCGAGAGACAGAGGGAGAGCGAGCGAGAGACAGAGACGGAGACAGACCAGAGGATCGATCAGCTGTGGGCGTGTGGCCAGCCGCTGTGACGAGTCGAGTGGAAGACTACTATTTATTGTATTTTCTAACTGTGTGCATTTTGTAGACGCGGTGAGCGTTGTATTGTTCTCTAAAGATTCAGTAACTGTGTTTAGCACTTATACTCGTTTTTCTGTGGGTTTAACTACCCGCCTTCCTTGTTTTTTGGTAAATAAATACAACTGTTGTTTGCTACCTGAATCAGCTCTCCGCTCCCTTTTCCTTCCCTCCCGGTTCAGTTATTGTTTCTCCCCCTCATACCATCAACAACATCAACCATGTTTTAATACACATTTTAAGATTGTTAGATTACGAACTGGAAACCAACCAAATATATTCTGCTGTAAAAGTGGCC
>JAOVVB010138261.1:0-12109 GCA_028570985.1 Heterobranchus longifilis
GTCGATGCCACATATCCGTGACACGCCCCCCCCGCGACAACGCTAGTAGTTTCGGGGGGGGGGGTCTACCACAACACCTGAAAAAAATCAGAGGGGGAACCGAGTATTTTTTTTATGGGAATGTACAGACAATTAACTTATTTAGTCATTTAAAAAGGAGAATGTATTGGATAGACTTATTATTAAAAAGTGTGATTTACAAAAAGTACAATTAGCTTTAAAGCAGTTGCAAACACACAGAACACAAAGACTTCAGGTGTCTTTCCCAGATGACATGTAAATATTTGGCAAATATTGCATCAGGTGAAAAAATATTGTAAATCTCAATACATTAAGCAGCCTAAACTGAACAGAGGTGTACTTTACCATGGAGGCAGACCCCAATCAGGAGCAGAGCACCAACCATCTCTGTGGAGAGAGGAGCGACGTCTGTTTCCTCTTCTGGCCTATCGAACTCTGTGGTGGTGAGAAAGAGAAAAAAGAAGGAAAAAAATGATGGGCGGAAAGTGGGACAGCAAACAGAACATGCAGTCTGGCCGGGCCTGATAAAAAAAAGTTACGGGCATCTGTTTTAAATTAAATTGTACCATTTTACCATCAGATTATATTCTATATTTAAAGTAAGTTAGATTTGCTGTGTCACTATAAACCCTGGTAATTCTATTCCTGAAAATAATTATGCACTTAATTAATTGTACATAAGAAACTGTATCTATAGACTACTGCCAATAAACATATCTGATCTCGATATGTAAGAGAGATTAGGGTCTGCCAGTAACCTTTGAGCAAGAAGAACTTTACCACATCTTGTCGTCAGATATTACTACATTCCTGCGAGTCAATTAATTCCAAATTACTACAGTGGTGTTTCTCTTAAAGCACTTGACTCTGCAGAAGTTGGCAGGATGGAATGATCAGCTGACACACTTTCATATTCTGTACAAAAACTCTGAAACACAAACCAGAATAACACAAAAATGTGTACTTTTTTATTTGACAATACTATTTCTACAAAGTGAGAGATATTACAACTACTTAAAGGATTTGTTCACGTAATATCATATACAGTCACCTTATTTAAACAAAGAGAACATTAACATATGCACAAATTAATTAAAACAATAAGATTACATTGTTAAACAAATTGCATTCATGCACTCACAGATGCATCGGCAAAGATATTTGACCACAGGAACTTATAGGAAGTAAAAGCACAAACGTCGGGCTCCACCAAGTGGCTGATAATGTAAACCTGCAGGCATGAATGACATCCGTATAGAAACAAAACCCACAGCTTGGGTCAAAGTTTACTTATTCCTGCTGCATATTAGACTGCGAAAGACCAAAGTTAAAAATGTACAAAAGAAAAGAGCTAGTTTTCCCTCCATGGTAAAATACAGTTATATATTAAATATACATATATGTGTTACAATATATTCTTTTCACAACAGTTCATTATATAGGAAAAGAAAATTGTCTTTGACTAGTGAAGCTGCACTAGACGAGATGTTTACCATAAACTAGACAAACATAAACTGGACAAACATGAGAACGTTCATCTCACTCCGTCCTTTTTGCATGTAACGTCACAATGATGATGCACTTCTCTTTATGGACCTGGAACAAAATCACAGTAAAAAAGCTGAAAAACAAAAATGCTGTGCAATATTTGTTTTTGAAGTGGCGCAAACGACCACTGAATTGAACTGCATACTGACTTGCAGTTATCTCTAGCGTAATTATCAAAGATGGCATGATAGACCTTTGAGCTCAATCTAATGACATGTGGCATCACTGTTTTCTTCATTCTTTATGTTTTCAATATCCATCAACACGCAACAAAAATGTTTCTTTTATTTCCACATTAAAAAAGTTTATACTGTACCATTTCCAGTGTCTTCACCAGCGGTTGATTCATAGATACCAACGTCACCTACAGGGCAGTGAAAATCAAGACAGTGAAATTAGTCTCTTCATCTCTATGATAGAAAATGAAAGAATGACTTTGGGCAACATTTTAACCACTGGTTAAATTCAACCTGCAGCAGAGGGGATGCTGAGTAATCTTGGTGCAACACCTAACTATAAAAGAGAGAACCGTCCGTGAGTCTGTCTCAGCGGGGGCGGGGCTTCAGGGCTCTGCAGACGGGCAGACTCTCAGTCTTTGGGCTCGGGGGTTGGGGTGTGTGTGCAAATGAAGACTGTATAACAGACCTGTATACGGCAACAGAGTCTGAGCTTTCTCTAACTGAAAATGTTGCTTTGGCAGTGGAAGAAGCACTTCTGAAGTAAAGCGATTACTAGTAAAACTATTAATATCACACAGTAAAAGTCCTGCATTCAAATGTTGTACTTGAAGAGTGAAAGAGAGGAATTATCAGCACAATACACTTAAATTTACTTACATTTAAAGGTGGAGCTTTCAATTCTAATATAATGCTGGAGAGTTTAAGGTATAATAATGCATCATGTGTTAATTGTTATATTTTGTTGGTAAAATCTAAATCTGCAACATAAACAGTAACATTTCTCTGTCAGGTAAATGTAGTAGTACAATGTTTCCCTCTGAAGTAGAAGTAAACAATAAGTAAGTAGTATATAGTTGAGTAATTTATTTCAGGGTACAGCGAGTTAGAAAAGTAACATAATTATAATAATCATAATTAATCTATAGCTGTTTGTGGCCCTGAGTAGACTTGTGTGTGTGATGTAACTATAAACTGTCATGGTAGAAGGAAGCACAGTGTCGAGTGTGAAGTTCTCGAGAAAGGTGCAAGCAGAAACACCACAGGTCAAACACTGGTCCCGTTCTGAACAGGCAGGTTTTGAACGTGCACTGCACTAGTCTTTGAAAAACAAGGTCCAGTCTTACAGACAGCGTCGTTAAAAACCAGCAGTGATATCAGGAACAGTAGTGAAAGCATTCAGGAAGACTGACCTTTAAGAAGAGAGGAGTATATGTGCTGCTGAGTGTCTTCATTGTTGACCTGTACGTCCTGATTGGTGCTCTGAGACTGCGCGGGTCTAAAACATGTGGGAACTGCAGTAAATTTAGCAGGAAACATTAAAAAATATTACTTCAGTGTGGGAGAAAATACTGTTGCACCAACCTGTCACAGCATGGACCTGTGAAAAAGGGTTCGGGTTAGTGTGTTTAATGTGTTTTTCTTTAATTGCAAAATGTTCTTCTCAGTAATTTTATTCTCACCCTTGGACTTTATGAAGTGATACAGCAAAAGCAGGAGAATAATCAATAAAGCTCCAGAGAGGATCCCAGTGACCAACGGCACAAGATCTGAACTGCTGTCAGGCCTGGACGCTGCAGGAAGAAACTGTGTTATTAAAATAGTATGTAACACATCAATTACTGATTTTAGTTTTACCTCATGCAAATGTGTTGAATGCTTTTAAATCCTGTACTTAATTCCATACTTTTCCAAAGTGAGTAGGAACCCTGATTGTAATTTAGAATGTTGTTCCCCATTTTAGATTAATCTGAAAAGGGAATATCCCGAAACCCTTAATTCCCTGGCATGAATATGTATGTCATTTCCATTAATATGAAACCTTGCAGAAGTGAGTAACTATACGTACCGTGCACAGTGATGTTGACAGCGTTGCTGAACTCTCCTGATGTCGACTCACACCAGTACACTGCATCACTGTATTGTAAGCTGTGGATGCTGCATGTGGATCCAGTCATTGATCCCCAGCCATAACAGTGTGACAGGATGCCTGTTTCAGTAAACCTCATCACTCTCCACTGGGTGGAGTTTCCCTCGCAGCTCAGAGACACAGGCTCGGAGGAGAAGTGCTGCACTCTGTCAGGATTCACTGTGAGAGAAGCTGCTGAGTCAAAATCTGAAAAACAACATAATAATCAGTCAAAGCAAAAAGATACCAGAGGGGAAATGTTAAATCCTCTTAATTGTTGAAATATCATCCTACGTATGAAGATAAATGTTCTCAATAACATTCACAGGCATTTCTGCAGAACATGCTCAATGTTTTCTCAGTTTTACACCAAAAAATAGATAGAATTATCAAATAATGGTCCAACGCACAACTTAAAAGGAGGGAGTAGGCATGGGACGATATGAAAATTTAATGTAACGATTATCCTGGCCAAAATAATTGTGATTCAACTTAATATGCTTAAAACTCACGAAATCACACTGGAATCACTTTACCTTACATTTTACTTTGCTGTGATTTTTTTCCCCCTCATAAATATTCATTCTGAATAAATATGTTTTGTGAGAGAAACAAAGGAAGAAACAAACATACTGACCTCCAGACCAGACAAACCGACGTCCGCTATACTGAGTGTAAAACTTTCGATCTCCTCTTGCAGCTCGACACTTATATCGACCTTTGCGTTTCGGCCCCTTAATGATGTAGGAATTCCGCGCAGTCCCTTTGGTGGTACCAGGTAGCTGCACATAGCTGTAGACGTTGCCTGGTTGTTTGATAATCCCCTTATACCAGTAGAACCTCCATCCTCCAGATCGAGGTCCAACCTTACACTTCAGAGTCACTGCGTCTCCGGGACTCAGCCACAACGGAGACACGGCGAGGACAGGCTTGGGGATATCTGTTGGGAAGTGATTTTTTTTTCAGAATGAGAACATGTTAGGATGTAATCACAAAGCATTTTTAATATTTATTTTCTTAAAATGCTATCATAAGGTTTTTAATAGTATTAATCGTTCATATTTTGTAAACTAAATGTAACTTACTGCTACTGATTGTTAAATTGAAGGCATTGCTCCACTTTGCTGAAGAGTTTTGTTTGCTTCTGCCCTTACACCAGTAGTAACCACTGTGTAGTGGAAAAGCAGTAATACTATATACATTTTCATTTGGAGGTTTTATTGAGCTGGTTGTTCTCCACTCGTACTCCCACTCAGCGACTCCTCCGTTCCTAATCTCACATCTGAGGGTGATCCTCTCGCTTATGTATATCTTCGGCCAGTTGTGTTGTCGGGTCACAACAGCCTGGTGTGTCACTGTTCATATTAAAGAAGTAGCAAAAAGGATACATCAATGACAAAAGGTTAAATCAGCATAACACCTTTGATAATGTTGTTTCAGCAGTGTTTACCAAAAACACACATTATTAAAGGGTTTGTTGTTAAAGGCACCAATAATTAAATTAATCCTTGATGTGTTAAGCAAATCCATTTTGCTTTATATAATATATGATTCAATTTTAGTACTTTAACTTGGTAGGTAGAGTAAATAAAGAGAAGAACCATAAAGAAAGGAAATTGTGCCATCACCTTTAGCGTGTCTGCAGAGGAATGCACTCAGCACTGAAATAAAGATCGATACTTCATTAGACATCATCAAACTGACCGAACTACTAAAAGAGATAAACACAGGCATTAGCAACTATCATTTGATAGTGTATAGGTTGCAAATTATTACGGCTGATAAAGCAAATATCACAACCAGAGATGGGCAAAAATACAACAAAAAGTATCTTGTTACAAATTACAAATACTTGCTCATCAAATGGGGGTCTGACCCATGTTCCCTCAGCCCTATGATTTTTCCCCCATCTAAATTAGGCCCTATGTTCCCTCAGCCCTATGTTAGCAAATACAAGCTCTTAAAGTATTTAGTTACAAATTACATCTTATTTTTTTCTGTCCAGCAAAATACAAATGACAAAATCTGTATTTCAAGTGCATTTAATTAAAATACTGCACATCTCTGATCACAACTTTATATGATGATCTATCCACTATAATATACTCTAATAATACTCTAAATTGAGCCGAGCCACCAGCCCAGATCTTAAATACAGAAATCATGTTGATTAAAAAACATAAAATAAAAAAAACTCACAGAATGATCCCAGCACACAGAACAAAGTGTGCCTCATCCTCACACCCAGCACTGAAACTGCAGAAAATAAAGAGAAACAGAACTGTTAGTGACAGTTCATAACTCTTAGATCACAGTTGACATATGTTGTATTATACAACAATATAACTACTTCTAAACTGCTGTGAAATGTTCCAGGTAAAAGCCTCTAACCTGTGAATTTACAATTTGATACTCCTCCAGCAGGTACTGAGCAGACGTGGTGCTTACTGCAGGCATTCAGTGAATCTACAGTATTGCATAGACTATAATGTTGGGGGAAAAAAGGATTAAAAAAAGGTTAGTTATTAGTCAGCCTGTAGATACAAATCAATTTAAATGTCCTTCCTGAGAGAGATATGATCATCCTGTCAGCTACTGCTGCATCTGAAAGTGTCAGCAATTCTGGATGTTGTGCAACTTTGCTACATAAAATTAAAATAAAAGTCTGAGTTTTAATTTATAAACAGATCATGCTGTGTACAGATGTCAGGGCAACCTTTACAGATTAATCTATCAATAATTATAAGCCAATACTATAATATGCATTATTCTGAAATAGGCCATTCTGCATGAGTACTTTAAGTATATTTTGATGCCAATACTTGAACTTGTACTTACAGTACAATTTCAAATGCAGGACTTTAACTTGTAACAGAGTATTTCTAAACTGTGGTATTGCTACTTTTACTGAAGTTACAGATCTGGGGCTGTATTCATAAAGCTTCCTAGTCCAAAGAGTTGCTCCTAGGTAAAGAATTGTTCCCCTTAAAGTTAAGACTTTAAGTTAGCTCCTGGTAAAGATAAAAGTTATTCATAAAGCATCTTAGCCCTTAAGAGGGCTCCTAAGGTGAAAGATATTCTGCAAACGCTGCATGACAGTGAGTTAATGAAGCGCTACAGATTAGATCGTGCAGGGATAATGATTGTGGTGGATCTTGCAATAATGCAATAACACCAGAAATGATCACGACACTAAGATCTGGGTCTGTCGCAACCTTCCATCAGCAGAGTGATCACACAAACAATTATAGCGCTTTCTCATATCGTGAAGCAGTTCATCTCATTTCCACTGGATGTCCACACACCACACACAAACCACACGGCTACAGTTTGTATACTGATAACTACTGTAGTTGCACATTACCTTTGTCATCTATCTATCTATCTATCTATATATCTGTCTGTCTGTCTGTCTGTCTGTCTGTCTGTCTATCTATCTATCACAATGCATATTAATAAATAATATTAAAGCAGCTGTCATTAATGATAGACTTTGAATGACTGACTGCCTCTGGTGCCACTTTAGAGAAAAAAGAGGAAATGGACAGATGAAACATCGTAAGACACTGAGAGAGAACCGATGTGCAGAATGATATAGCAATATATTAAAAATGTGTTTGACAATGAAAGATATTATGTGAACGATAACATAACAAAGCTGCTATAATGTGTCTCAATAAATAAATAGTCAAGATCTCTTGGCGAGATTCATAAACAATACAAGCATTTCTTGAGATCCAAATAGAACACAATGTAAGAAGGTTGCTGTTAGAAACTGTTGCTGGTTAGATTTCATCAGAAAATACACAGTCACAAATTAAGAGAAGTTCCCATATTATGGTGAAATTCATCACAATTACACATAAAGCTAAATATAACTTTTCTCCGAAGCATAAGTGAGCATGCGTTCTGAGATCTTTTTTCATGTTTTTCTCTTGTGTAAGTAAACATCATAAAACATACAGCAACCTGGTACCAAATGTACCAAAATTACTTTTTTTTTAATGCTATTTTAAGAGCCTGAGTGATAAAAAAAACAAGCTGCACTACTTCCCTTCCTTTTCACACCGACAAAATGTGTTGGCAGATATATGTTCACACTGTCATCAATCAAAATATCATGTAGTTATACTGTAAGTTCCAATGCATATCAAGACATAACATATCAATAACAAACGCTGAGATGCACACAATGATTACATAAAAGCTGAAAATATTTAAACAAGGATGTAGTTTTTGAAGTTATCATCCATTCCATTGGTTTTGTCCATACAGTTATCTTTATTCTGGGGGAAAACCAAAAGGAGAAAAAGAGTTATTTAAGAATTAAGAATGCTTTAAGACATTTTACGTCTACTTATAACCCTTTTAACTTTCTGTAAAATAAATCATTACAGTGAGTAATGTTGCATTATTACCAAGATCTGTTCCTGGTTTGACTTCTGAATAGACAGTTTCATCCGCTGCTGCAGGACTTGATTTTCCTGTGAATAGAGAGATGTTTTTTCACGTTTACCAGTAATGCCCCAGTTTATAATGATAATGTACTGATGTATGTACACTGTTTTTTTCAGTAATGCAGAAAAACACAAGAGAAAACATGATACAGGTTACAATATTGGGGAGAGTAGCTTATACTGATAGTTGATAGTAGGAATTGCAAGGAACAAATTAAGAATATGTTAAAAAAAATATATATATATATTATACATTTAAAAAAAGCTACCATTTTCCAAATATTGAGACATTTCACATTACACTGTGTCCAAGACAAACCCATCGGACAGGAACAGCTGCAGGTGGATGTAGGCTTTACTTACCTTTGTCTTTCTTGGCTTTTCTGTGGGAGTGCACCTGCGCATACATCACGTTGTCGTCTAAAACAGAAGCCAGATTTCAGGTTTCATTTGCACAACAGTAATACAGGAATGGATGGATCGATCGGCAGAAAAAAAAGATAAATTAAATGTAGCATGCCCTTATGTTTATTCCATGGCTGCACAGTAGTGTCAGATATTAAAATGAGTCCATGGAAAATTAAAATAAATACTGTATGGGTGGTTTACACATTCTCCTAGTGGTAGTATGAAAAGCTTAGCAGGCAGCTCATCACCCATTAAAACTTGTACTTGACTGTACCTGCAGCTGATGCTATCTTCACGTGTGAGTAAACTGTGCTCTCCTCTGGTTCATTATTCTTTCCTGTTAGAAGGGTCAGATGAATGCATTTAAAGACAATTCCCTGTACTTTATTTAGGCACTGCTGGCCGACAAAAGCATCTCAACTATTGCATGTAATTCTTAGTACACAAAATAAAGTACTCACCCTTCTTAGCATTGCTTTTAAGCTCAACCACAGAATATGTCACATCCCTGGATTCATCTGAAATAGATATTTTTTAAATTTAAGGGATTGTACAGTTACCTTAAATCATCATATTAGTATTTCTAACTATTCTGTGTTAAACAAAAAGTATATACTGCACCATGTTCAGGTTCTTCGGAGCCTTTGATTGATTCATAAAAACAAGCATCACCTACAGTGCAGTGAAAATCAAGCTGAGGTCATCCCATTATATGAATTCTGTTATTTTCTAAAACAGATAACCAGAAATGTAAATGTTTGTCTTTGATTTAAAAAAAATGATTAAGACTGACCATGGAGAG
Source organism: Heterobranchus longifilis (assembly GCA_028570985.1). Classification (NCBI taxonomy): domain Eukaryota; kingdom Metazoa; phylum Chordata; class Actinopteri; order Siluriformes; family Clariidae; genus Heterobranchus; species Heterobranchus longifilis. Next base: position 9,322 of record JAOVVB010138261.1, read on the forward strand.
GAGACCTGTATTCTTTGGGTTGAGTTTCATTCAGATTGATCATGTGGTCTGCAGCAGGGCCCTGATTGGTGCTCTGAGACCTGGTGGGCCAGAAACATACAATACAGTAGATGTGCTGCTGTTATGTTCAGAATGAAGAAAAAAAAAAAAGTATCGTACCAACCTTATAAAGCATGAGTCTGTTGGGGGGAGAAAAAAAGGCATTTGCTGTTACATGGTTTTGTATTGCAAATTGTTCTCGTGTTACTACAGTGTGTGTTATTACAGGTACATCAATCTAATATCAGAAGGAAAGGATCTCACCTTTTGACTTTCTGTGGGAATACAGAAACAGAAACAGCAGCAGAAGGATCATCAGTAAAACTCCACAAGCCAGCCCAACAATCAACAGCACAGGAAATGGAGAGATTTCTTCAGGTCTGGACGCTGCTAAAATAATATATATAGGCCCATATTAGTATTTATTCATACAATACGTTTCTACAGCATATCCACACAAATACATTTACACATCCACCAGTGTAACACACTCAAAAACATATGAAAGATTAACCTCTGGTTTCGCTGTTAATCACGTATTCACGTTTATACATTTGGGAAGTAAATAATAAAACACAAAAGTTGATTTAAATCAGATGAAACAAAGCCAACTTCTAATCCAGTTGTAACTTTTTTATGTCAGACTGTAACACAGCTGACAAAATAATAATCATACTCACATTTTACTGACATCCAACTCTCTTGTGACATCCGACTCGGCCAACCTTGCGGTGACTCTTTTCCTTTACATTTATAAAAGCCTTCATCTGACTTTGACACTGCAGAGAATGTCAGCTCCTCTCTGGTATGATTTGGGATGAGTTTGTCATTTTTATAGAAATCCACATTATAAAGATCTTTTTTTGACCTCAACTTGCAGCCAAGAGCAACAGAATCTCCCTCAGTCACAGGATGGACAGGGCTCACCAGGATAATATCACCGTCTGTAGAAATATCAAGGAATATGAAGTTTTGGTCAAAGATCAGCTGATGCAGTTTGAACAAGCTGACATATAATGAGTAAAACATATTTCAAAATGATATATTTTTACAGATGGATACAGTAGCTGAGCAGAAACCTGACATTTGGATGTGTATGTAGAATTTAATTAAACACGTTGTGTGTAAATGTATCTCTCCATGTGTAAAGCAGATATCTATAAATCTATCCAGCAAAACGATTATAGTACTTGTTTCACCTTTAGTCAATGAGGTAAAGATTTCAGTGCATATCAGCCTTAAACCAGGCCTTGGTGGATAGCTATTGTCATAAAGATGTCAGTAAGCAATACAATAATGACACTTTCTTGGATAATATTAAGAAATGACACTTGAATACACTACAGCTGTTGTGCTTGTGTTGTGGTTTGTTAAAAGACACATCAAGTTTAACTCAAATTGAAAAAAAGTTGAGTTAATGTTCATCACCTACAAATTTGAAAACCGTATAAAAGAATGTTGAAATACGTCAGAAACAAAAATCTTTGAAAGTAATTCAAACTCACACTCTATAGTGATGTTGACTGCATTGCTGAACGGTCCCGTTTCAGACTCACACCAGTACACTCCACTATGCCAGTTTTTGTCCATGTTGCATGTGGATCCAGTCATTGTCCCCCAGGAAGAACAGTATGACAGGTAGCCGGACTCAGAAAACCTGCTCACTCTCCACTCAGTGGAGTTTCCCTCGCAGCTCAGGGACAGTGGCTCACTGCTAAAGTGCTGCACTCTGTCAGGACTCACTGTGAGAGACGCTGCGGAATGAATATCTGAAAAACAAAGCATCAAAAATAATATTAGAAAGACCATAATGCAAACAATAATTTGGTTTAATTGTGTTTTAATCTTTGTAATTGTTGGTGAAGGGTTAAACGGTTCTGAATTGTGCATCAGTGTGACACAGTGCACATGTATGGAAACTGCAGAGGAATCTGCAGTTCACAGAAGGCAGTAATGTAAGGGTGCATAAACTGCATTAAATGCATTTTGAAAAGAATTGTTGGATGTAAAATTACAATAGGGTATCTATGTAAAAGTAGCAATACCAAAATAGAAGAACAACCAATGACTAAAGGTCCTCTATTTAAAAGTTTGGGGAAACGAGAGAAGAAAACAAATAGAAGGAAATAAGAAAAGACATGCAGACAAATTATGAAAGAAAGACAGAGGAAAGAGAAAATGAAGAAAGGAATGGATGGAAGGGGGAAAAAAGAAAGTAGGCCTACTAGTGCCTCGACCCTAAAAACATATACTTAAGTAAATGTATTTGTTTATTTTCCAGATATGGGCACCTTCAAATTAAACATCTTTAGATGGACAAAAAATAATAATTAATAGAAATAAAGAATAAATAATCATGAGATGACATAAAAATATTCAAGATATCAAATTAATAATGTAATGTATTAGCCTTACAAGACTGGGTAGTCAAACGGTTTGAACAAATGTGAACAAGGGAAAAGGGAGTCCGGACATTCACTTGTGTTAAAATTCAGTCCAATCCAGCAGAAGAATTAGACAACATCGGTAGAGTAGTTTGGAAAACTAAACATTTGACCTGATGTTGGTGAGAAGGAAAAGGACACAATAATAAGTGCATTTCACTGTGCAAAAAGTCAAAACAAACGTACCGCCAGAGTAGACGAACTTATGTTCACTGTAATGAGTGTAACACACTGGATCTCCTCTTGCAGCTCTGCACACATATCCTGCTGTGTGAGTTTGTCCATGAACGATGTAGGAATCTTGT
>JAOVVB010138272.1:0-12109 GCA_028570985.1 Heterobranchus longifilis
CTTTTCTGATAATCATTTATGATGACGACACGCATTACACATAAATGTTCAGACAAGCATGTAAGCAGTATGCAATTTATAGATATTTATAGAACTAATTTGGTCTCGGATGTTCAGATTTGATACTGAATTTTATATTTTAGAAAACAATATACAGTAAAATAGTCTGGAAACACAAATATTCTCTCTTTTCTTTTTTCCATACTTATCCAGACCTGTAAATTACTAAAATCAAATTCCATACTTTTCCATACTGCGTAGGAACTCTGAAAATTAATTTTCAATTCTGTCTCTCTCGTGTTAATTCTGTCCATTTGTCTCTCCTTGTCTTCCATGTCCTCTCCCAGACGTGACAAGATTCCATAAGCAGCGACCGGAATTATTAACAAAATCCAAGCCTCTTAGGACAACAAAAATAAGGTACGTAGTGTGCATTTCAGCCAGGGCTCAATACAAAACCACAGAACTAAAGCAGCTTGGAAAAGAAGGTCATTTTAGGACAGGCAGTAGTTCCATTATTGGCATTTTATGGCGCATAGCAAAGTTTTCCTAATTCATTTTAAACTGACACAAATACTATATATTTTTTTAATGTTCAATTATCTAGAAACCATATCACCAAAACATAAGATACTGGGAAATAACACCTCAGAAATCATTCATGTGAAGAGAATCAAACCTCAAAGTAAATCGTGTGAGTGTGTCTCAGGACATCCTCCATTAAAAAGAACTTCTTCCTTGTAGATCATCACGCACACGTGCGCACACACACACACACAGAGCAGTCATGAACATGTGTGTCAAAGGTTAACGACAGGGAAGTAATGAAGCTCTTTATGATGCGTGGCCCGAGACCATGATAGAATCATGTGGTCTGTCTGTCATCTCTGTATCTCACTCTCTGTTTGTCTATTGTACATCATTATACAAGGCCTCTCACACACACGCGCGCACACACACACACACACACACGCATACACCTGACATGTATGCTTGCCTCTTCTGATTCAGGCAAGAAAAGGGAGCAAGGACTCCACTTAAGATGAGTTTAGAAACATTTGCTCTTTACTGTCAGGCCATTATACCGACGTCTCAAAGTAAACATCCTGCCTCTGGTTGCTTTCGGGAAAGCAAAGGTGTGAGATGGAAACCATTAAACTCATGCACATACACACTTGCTGGCGTTAGCCCACACATCTTTATACAGTTTGTGTACTTTTGTCGGTGTAATAATATACTGCTTTGGTGTGAAAAAATACTTGTGAGAATACAGTGAAAAAAAGCAATGAATGTATAGAAAAGCATCTGATTTTAGCCCCACATAGCTGATGTGGATATAACCTGCGCAAACAAACAGCGAGCTCTGTCCCACCACAATCACCTCATCTCAAACTGATTGCAAAATGATCTCAGGAACACCCGGCGCAGCCAGCTAGCATGACTCAGCTAGCTGATGTGCATGTGGGGGGTAGCAGGTGAGGGTCGGGGGTGGTGTGGTGAGGGTGTTTACTGTGAAAACACATTAGTGAGCAGCACTATGATGCTGAGCTATAGGCACTATGAGCCTGGCCTGTGCTGCCTGGTGCTGTGATGCTAAAAAGGCTAGCACACACACTGATGGAGCACTGGGGTATAAATAGCAGCGCTGCATCAGATGACTTTCTATAGCTACCGGCTTTGCTATTCTGCTGTTATACTTTGGAGCCAACATACACAATGCATTAGCCTAGTTTATACATGAGGGCTTAATGTTGAAACACTTTCACGTGCGGTGGTGGTGTAATTGTATCGCTCTTCAGAATCAAAAGTGAACCTGTTTGCTTTCTTCATCCCTTGTGCAGTTTCTAGGGCTGGGTGTAATTCAAAACATTTCCGATTAGGGATGCACCGATATATTGGCCGAACATCGAATGGAATGGAATCCATGGTTTTGGTAAATAAGATGACATTTACAAATGGCAGTGGCTGATATTTATCTGTTGTGTTGCATCAATTTAATTTTGCACCACCTAATTGTTCTGTTAAAAAGGTTAAAAAATGCTTTTGAAGCAGTTATTTTAAAGGTTATTTGTATGATTGAATGTGTGCTTATTCAGAGATAGTGTAATGAAATGTTAAATTACTTTAAAATTATTATTATAATTTTTTTTTAGAATGAAGATTTCTTTTTTTTTTTTTCTGGCAAAAAAAAGGGGAAAACAAAAAAACATTGGTATCGGCTATTGGTCAAATTGTTATTTTAAACATTGGTATTGGCCCAGAATTCCACATTCATTGCATCACTATTTCTAATACAGGTATACACAGGTAATACACACGCACACACACAGGAGGAGGCAATTCGGATCAAAGTTGAGTACCCAGCCCTAGCAGTTTCAACATTGCTCTCAGTCTTTATGTTTTTTTTCTACTCGTATTATTTGCTAGTCTCTCCCTTTGTCTGAAACCACCCAGCCACCAATTCTCGTTCCCCTTTTTTTCTGTCTCTTTGTGGCAGTTAGCGTATAAGTGTCACATCATATCAGCCATGTTGGGCCCTGCACTGGGACTGACTTCGACAGGCCATCCTGGCGGAACGGATAGTAGCCGTGCGCAAATAGCTCTATACTCTTAAAAGAGGCTCACCCATATCCTGAAAACTCAATGGATTTCTTCATTGATACATCCAGGGCACAATGAGAGCATATACAGATATAGGGAGGGGGGGGGGGTCTTCTAATTACTACATTACCGCATTCACAAAATTCTTTCAAACCAAACACAGGGGTTGCAATCATTGCATTGCTATTTTGTAGATTACAGTTGCAGCATACAATGGCGCCCATCATTCAAGATCCATGAACTAACTTAATTGCACATGGATTGATGAGAAAGGGAGGATTAGTGTAATGTCTCCAGTGCAAACACAGCCGAAGCTGGGATTTGGCTCCGACTTTCCTTTAGTAAGCAGAGTCAAACAAAGTAAGCCACAAAGGAGGCTCATGGGGTTTACAATGTTACATGCAAAAATGTCACATGACTGACATAGAGTCAGGACTATAATGAATATTAGCTATTGCTAAACTCTTAGCATGTGGCAAACTTTCATGCGAATGCAAAACAATAACCCTAAACAGAACACCTTAAAAACGATTGATTCTTTCCAGTAATGTGTTATTGAACGACTGTGCTCCTCCTCTCGGCGCAGCTCTCGTGGAGTTTTGTCAATACAGAGCGGCTGCAGGGTAAATATCATGTGACAGAGGCTACACATGGTTAGAAATAAGGGCGGCGGTATAGCAACACAAAACCTGTACAAATATGCAAAGCTCAAACAAACATCTGTCCAGCTAAGCCTCGCTCAAGTTGCTAATCAATATGTAGTGCTTCAGCAAGCCGTTCATATACAGTAGTATAATTTCAAAAGGACATGGTTGATTAATAAAAAATGATGAAACAGCTTGTGTCTGGGAATTAGTTTGATTATTATTTCATGATTAAGTACTCAACTGCGATGGGAAACCCAACTGCAAGGAGGAATTATATGTAATTTAATTTATTAGAAGGCAGGTTTGTGGCTCACTGCTTGTTAAATAAGGAACTGGTAGTCTGAATTACAATCACCTGCTTCAGCCTGAAGTGAGGAACTATAAAGTACTTGTGTTTGCTGTTGATGCAAATGGATCAACATTGGTTATCTAACCAGACTGCATGGTGACTGGTCATGCTGGTAAATGCTTGTCAGGGTCAACAAGGTCAGATTAAAGAATAGCTCTAGAGTTACTTTCCTATAAAGCTGCAGAAACTTTAAACCTGCTATTTTAGATATTCTTGGCAACTTTGAAGCCATTGTGCAACCACACACAGGTACCTGAGTATGACTGCATATAGGTGTTGCCTGAATAAAGAGAAGAATGCCTGTAAAATTACAACAGATTGTTCGTGACCATTTGATTTACTTTAGATTGCAGACTGTACGGTTGAATGGAAAATGCATGCAAGAATGTAAAAAGACGGTAGAGCAAAAGAGGGCACCAGGGAAGGTATACTTAAAGGGGACATATTTTGCTAATTTTTAGGTTCATACTTGTATTTTGGGTTTCTACTAGAACATGTTTATATGCTTTAATGTTAATGTTTAATGTCTGAAACGCTCTGTTTTAGCACCTGTCTCTTTAAGCCCCCCCTCCCAAAAAAAAGCCCAGTCCGCTCTGATTGGTCAGTGTTTCCAGGTCTTCCACATCTGTGCTCTCAGTGTCTCCGCACCATCAAGCAGGGAATGACTGTAACAGCACTGTAGCAGCACTTATATACCTATATATAGTGTAGTTGTGACATCACAACCTCACAGAAGTCCTGGCGGCTCGTTTGGGCTGCCTGCATAAGTGCTTTGATACTTTCACAGTATTTATATAACACATAGACCTGCTATATAATATAAAAAAGTGGAAATCTAAGTAGAGAGTGAGAAAGGAAATGGAACAACAAAGGAAGCTGAAACTACAGAAAGAATAAGAAAGCAAAGAGGAGGAGATATAAAGGGGGGGGGGGGGACATAAAGCTTTACTCAGACTCACAATAATTAGACTCACAAATGTAGTTCATTTGGAATGCAGCCTTGCTAAACCATCAGATTATTCAAATACTGTTTCCTTTTCATCAGTCAGATACTGCTCAGCTGCTCTGGCATTCAACCGTTCAAGTAAAGAGGCACATGATTTATGTTTTCAAATGCCTATTTAATTCTGCCTTTATAGAACAGCAAGTTGCATTGTTCACTGCACCACGATGCAGAACAGATGTCAGATGAATCTTATCTTTTACGATAGCCAACACATTAAACTGACGTGTATTTGTACACGACAAGATGAAACAGCCAGACATATAAACTGAGAACTGCAGTGGAAAATGAGGCTATACCTATTTACAACCTACTAATTCTTAGTCTTTCTTTTGATTCTTGTCTCAGACTAAAGCTGAATACTATCCTACATTTCACAAGATAAAAGCAAAAATTAGACATGAATAGGCATGTGATATAAACCTGCATAGTCGCGATGTACAGAGATATTGACCCCACCCCTCTGATTTACTGAACCATAAACTGTGGGCTAATGTGAAAACAAAGGATCCAGATGTCACATTCATTTGAATTTGACAGGACACCATACTGTACAGCTTAACTCCACCCCTTTGTCTTCCCCTCTGCCCCACCCTCTTCCCTTTGTCCCAGGAGCAAACTAAACGCTCCTTCTATTTTGGGAGCGCGGCGAAGCTTTTCAAGGTATACGGTGTGGAGTAAATTAGAATGACAAGGACACTGAGGGCCCCTTCCGTCACCATCTCACCCTTGTTCCCTCCCTCCCTCTCATCTTCCCCTTTTTCCTCCACTTTTGCCACCTCCCTCTGCACTGGTCAATTACTGCAGCCAAAGAGGCTTTTAAGGATTTCCATCGCTGAGACCAGAGCGTGCATCAGCTGCATGGCCAATTATCAGGACGCTATCAAAAAGACTCTTTCTCCCTTTCTTTGGGACTAATGCTACATTCCCACAGAACTTGACAATGCAGAGAGAAGGTCACATCGGCAGAGAGGATTCGTCTCTGAGAACATTACAGTCTCTTCCTGCAGTGACAGGTGAAACTGTATTGAAGACAAGACACTGCACCACCCCCAGCCCCTTCTGCCCTTATCAGATTATTGATTAGCAGTAACAAGGATTCAAATCTCTGGAAAACACACATGCTGGTACTAGAGCTGGGCGATAAATCGATTTTATCAGTTAATTCAAAGTTATGGTTTAGGACGATGGGTAATTACAGAACGGAACCCCCTGAGCTCCCGTAGTTAACAGTGACATAATGTCGGTGATGTGTGTGTTTATTTTGGTGCTCTGCTGCACAGACTGCCTGCTTATGCCCGGCTCCCTCAAGCTGTTCGGTGGTGCTAGCGGGCCGCTGGCTAGTTTGCTAGCTTGCTAATTCCGTCATGCTTTCATGCTTCGCTGGTTACAGAAAATGAGCCGAACAAAGTTGTCACTCATCTGGCGACAGCGATGTGTTTCCTACGCTGACAAGAGTGTGTGGGTGAAACATTAAGTTGTTAAATGATGCTCATTTAGCGGCGGGCTAGTTAGCAGCTAAACTAGCTCATGCTGCTTTAGCTTCGGAAAGTCACGTCACCAGCGTAGCGTTTACGTCGTTACCACGGCAACCCATGCAGATAGATGGTCCGGTGATGTTTGGACAGTGAGACACAAAGGGAAGTGGCTTGCACTTTATTAATCCCAACAGGAAAATTCATCTTTGTTTGCTTTTTTAAATGATTATTATTGTTAAAATGAAAACAAAACTACTTCTTTAAAGAACTGTCTTTTTTAGTTTGTTTTACAGAAGACAAAAAAATCGAGTCGGGTCTGAAAAAAATCTGAGATTTTATTTTTTAGGAAATATCGCCCAGCTCTACCCCGAACCCCTACTGCCCTTATCAGATTATTGATGAGCAGCAATGAGGATTAAAATCTCTGGAAAAGACACATGCTGCTACACCTAAATGAAAATTAAAGAGTTCAAGGGTAAGGAGGCTGGTACTGGTTGTTGTTCTGTAATGAGAATTTATCCTGACAATGGCGTTCAATTTAATAAATGTTAGGAGGTCACTGCAGCACAATTACTCCCCTTTCAGCTGAACGCCACCTCAGCAAGAGACAAGAATTAAAGTAGAATAGGCTTTGGATGAGGCGTAGCTGTTGGAATGAGAGCAGCATCAGTGGGAGGATCCTGAGGATTAGGAGTGGGTGGAATGGGTTAAATTAATATAGCAAAGATTATCACAGCATCATCACAGTACTAATATGTTACAGTACCCAAGTATTCAAACATGTATGTTCATCACATTAATCTAAATGGATATTTTGTCATTTAGTGGGTCGCGATTTAATGCTGTGCCAGATTTTGATTAAAATTCAACATCTTTCCTTTAGGAGGTCTTATGATATTTTGATGAGATTTTTTTTCCAGTGATGATGTTGAAATATTTACTCAGCACTAATGAGGAAACTGCTCCTTACAACTTGCAGTGCAACAAAACCTGCTCCTACTGTACTTCCAGAGTCGAGTCCCAAACAAACCAGTTTGGCCTCCAAGCAAATCGTCAAATTTCAACGGAATTGGCCTGCGTTTTTCTACAGTATTACTGCTGCATTTCTGCTGTGTCATTCCTCATCAGCACTTTTGTTTAGTGCAAAAGTTAAATGCAAGGACAGTCTCCAAAATTGGACCAAAGAAGCAACAAGCTTTCAAAGGTTGCAGTGCTACCTGAAAGGCCTCAAGCAAAATGTGTCAGTGAAAATATTCAATGTTCACAGTCAACACAGATACTCATATTTCAACTGACTGTTAGCCAAACCCCTCCTCCCAGGAACAGCGACTGTCCAATAATAGCTTACAACCATAACCGGGTCTGTCAAGATTTGAATTTCTCAATATTTCCAGTTAGAGTGATATTATGTAGCCTATTAAATTAGTTAGGGTCATGTCTTGAAAAATAAACACTTTCCAAAACCAAAAAACACAAGAGCAACATTTAATGGATGAAAAAGTGTTTGTTTGCTGTAAGATTTGCAAATGCAAATGTTGGCATGCCCAGCTAACCTGTCACAGCAGGAACCCAGCATCACATCCAATGCTCAGGAGCTTTGCTAACTATATTATTTTGTTGGATTACAGGTGACCTTGGAAAAGTCTCCATTCAGGACATCAACTGCGGGGGAGCCGAGATGCTACTGTATCAGAGTGAGTAACAAGAGCAGCTCTTTAACATTAACAAGTCAGGGAGCCATGTTTTCAACCAACTCACAGTTAGTATTAATTAGGTAGCTACAGGTAAAAGTCGCGCAAAAGTTGTTATTTCAGCCAAGAAAATTGACGGTCGCTCAGTGGTTTCCCTGAATTTTTTGAGACAAAGATGGCAAAGTTTGGAAAATGTGCATGGTGTGCACTGCGTACACAGTTTGTGCGTGCTGCTTTGTGAAATTAACATGATGTGAGGGATTGTGATTTCTGCAGAAGTCACTTGCTCTGTGCTTCCTGTGCTGACTGTTAAATATGAAATAGAACAAAAACAGAATTGCACAATAGTTTTGCCATGCATTTTCAACAAAGGCAGCAGCCAATCAGACAAAGGTGGCCCAAGTTTGAGTTAAATAGCCAGGGGAGTCGCCACCTAGAAATGTAAGAGCTGCTTTCGTAAACTTCTGTGTGAACTCTAAGACTTTTTTTTTTTTTAATTACTACAAATTTTGAGTGGCAAATCTGCCAATGTTATCATCATAAACTGAATAACAAAAAATAAGAAAGAGGGGCAGGGCTTAGCGTCGGCACAGAGCTTTTATTTGAGAGACAAAGACTTACTGAGGACGTAGAGGGAAAGGGTGATCCCTGCCAGGCAGAAGCCCTCAAAGAAGCGCAGGGTGCTGAACATGGGGACGTTGACAGAGAAGGCCACAGTCAGACCAAACACCAACATGAACAGCACCGATATGATCAGCACCGGGTGGCGGCCAAACCTACGGAGCAATGTAAAAATGATTTCTGGACGATGGACACCTTCACCTTTGACACAAGACTTTATGTTGAGCAAGAACTTGAAAATCTCACCAGTCTGCAAGGATTCCAAACGTCAGGTATCCAAAGATGGATCCCACCAACAGAGAAAACTTGGCGATGTGGACTTTCCATGCTGAGTCACACACCAGACTCCACTGTAGAGACAAATAAACACAGGCATTAGTTCCAAGAAATTGATGCTGGGTACAAAATGCTAATGGAAGTGCAAGCAATATATTTTTTTGAGGATGAGACATTTTTTATCTATTGCCTAACTCTAAACAAGGTCTGTCTGATTTATGGGACATTATCACCGCTCAAAACACATAACACTGAAATGTGAGAAGGGTACATTCTGTAACAGGGCTTCTTGGTATGCCGTCTAATAGGAACATTGACATGATATTCATCCAACAATTACCTTTCCTTTCTTAATCATTCCAGACATCCTACTACAGCGGTTTGTATGTTTGTGTGCTTGTGTCCTTGCATATCTCGAGAGCCATTCATCCAATGTACTTCAGACTTTGCTGGGGACCCAAGGGCGTGGAGTGTCGAATTTGGTGCAATTTGAATTAACAAGTGAACATCGGTCTGTGCAGCAGCAGGGCTGGGGCTTCATCGCTCTGCAGAGTGAAGCATGTCATCCGCAGCGGCTTACCGCCGTGGATGTATTATAAGAACTCGATCCCGGATGCCAAGATGGCGCCTATTCATTCCAATGAGAATTGCTCGCCTGGCGCATATGACAAAAAAGTTTCTAGGCTTCCTGGGTTTACTTCTGTAGTGTTTCTCCCACTGGCCCACAGACAAAGTTTTACAAATATAAAAACTCCATAGATTTAAAAAATCAGTCATAATCGACCTTGTTATGTTAAGTTATTGCTTATTGTTTAAGTATTAGTGTTTAGGCTCAATGATCTCCAAAAACATAAGCATCTCGAAACAGACTTGATATCTTATAATTTCTCTCATGTAGTAATAACTCACTTGGTTATTAGTTAATTTAGCACAAAAAAATAAGTGGACTTGAACATTGTGATTCTGCAAGTAAGTATCAAAAAGCTATATAAATTGTCAAAATGATGAGTTAGAGTTTTCCTCCACTAGTAAATGCATGTTTATGCAAAGCTCACATCGTGTGCCACCAGAAAGGTTGGAGAAGCATATTTGTCCTCAAATCAACATCAAGGATTAAATCATCTATTTATGGCAATAATTCCTCAATCAAAAATCATTGGGTGTACACAGGCTGACATTTCTTATTTAACTATGTATTTATGCTCCCTCCACTGTGTGGAAATGATGTACATTATTACAGTCAGCTCTGCTTCTCCTCATTTTCTTTGCCGACTCAAACTCCCAGCAGAGGGATTCCTAGAGTGCAAACAATGCAGTGTGTACCTGCTTTTGCATGAATCAAGCACGCCTTTTTTCCCCCACAGTAGCGACAAATTGTGACAAACAGACCTCATACACAGCACAGGCAATGATCATAGAGAAGCGTAGCAGCAAATGTAAACCCCAGTGGCATATGTGCATGGGAACTCAAAGAAATCTACCTGAAAACCTGAAGCTTTGACTCCCAGTGACATTATGACAATGGTAGTCATAATGTCAATAGCATTATTATTTTATGATTATTAATGACATCATTATTTAATGATCCTAGTTGAGTAGTTGATCCTGAGAGGAACAGAAGTTGAATTTCAGAGAGGAGGTGGATATTAGGGGTCAACATATGCCGCCCAGCTGTCTGTGCCTACAGAAGCAGCAGGAAGGAGCAGACAGGGGGGGGGGGTCATAGCAGGTAGCCTGGCATCACCAGACTAATTCGCAAATGCGAAATTAGTCTGGGAACTCTCAGTTCATTTTCGATTTCCAAGACCAAAATGCCTGGCCACAAACTTTCTAACTTTGCAGCTAAACAGAAAACATTTTCGGCAAGAAACAGAATCTTGATTCGTATTTGATCAACACGGCCTAGTTTGACCGTTTGATGCTGAACGTCGCCAGCTAACATGGTAACTCTTTAATCCGGTACAGCTAAACAGAACACTAAAATATGTTTCTGAAAACATTTTAGGCGGGAAATAGTCAATGTAGTAACAGAATCTTGATTCATATTTGATCAGTCTTACCTAGTGTCACAGTTTGGTGTGAGTTTCCTGAGCATTGTGTGAATGGGTAGCGGCAGCAGCCATCTTGACATGCTTGCCTCACGGTCCTCCTCTGTGACAGAGGGTGATGGACAGAGGCTTAAACCCGCCTCACATGAAATAAACGGCTGTGATTGGATCTACAAGCTTTTAGTCGATGGACAGACCCATGCAAAGTGAAAGAAATTAACTTAGCAGAGAGGTCTGGGATTCCAGGCTACATAGCAGGTGCAATTCTGCATCAATTCTGCCTAATCTAGTCACCAAACCACTACCACTATAAAGAATATGGGAACATATATTGCCAAATCATATACATGTCATCCGGCAGCTCAATCTCGTCTTGAAACACAAAGTGTAGTTACATGTGTCTCTGAGGGGCTCTAACCTCTCATAACCTCTACTATAGTGACCTGTTCAGAATGGAACGCTCCAGGATTACCCAGAGCCACCCGGCCATCACATGATCCAGGCATGCCGCTCATTCACGGTTTCAGTATCGATGTCAGCAGAGAAAATGACAGAGGGAGGCAAACAAGTTCCTGTTGTGCAATCACTGCACAACCAAGATTGTTTAAAAAACTGAAGCTGCCCTCCTCCGGGACTGTGACAAACCGGCACATGCTCTGAAATGAAACTCTGCGATTACACAGGGTCCGGCACTGCGCGGCTGGGTGACAGTTTGGTGACTGTGCAGAACAAACATCTGTGGGCGACCACAGATAGATGACCTATGTCGTAAAATACCAACATATCCCAGGTCACATGCCAGAGACAAAGCAGCAAGTGTTAAGTGCTGTTGAAATGTGTGGAAATGGGAAGAGTGTGCTATTTTGATGGCAAACGTATCATTAATGTGTTCCAGCATCTGCAAACTCACATGTATTATTAACCAGGATTCTCTCCGGGCCAACACTGTTCATACACAATCATTAATGGGCACCCACACTGCTATTAGCACAAAAATATGGACAGATTTTCTGCTATAGCAGAGCAAAGAAACCCCCAAAAACTGTGATTCAGTCTAAGCATGAGTCAGACCCTCACAGCTTGTCTGCTATGCCCCTATTATTTCTGCCAGTTGCTCCCTTGCTATTGTCTTGCTCATTTGGGAGTAATGACTAGAAGTGTAGGGTTGGGTTGTATGCTTATAAATCTAATAGCTGTCAGAAAATGCAGAACAATGAAGGACCAAAAGCAAATCAGTTGAAATCCCCAGGGTGTCTGTTGACCTCTCTCAAATGACCGGCCAATGATCGGTCTTCGCCAGAGAGTCTCATTAGCTCAGAAGAAGACGCTCTCAACTACAGCTGCACAATTCTGCACTCGTTGAACTACAGAACGGTGGGTGGGGGAGGAGGGGAG
>JAOVVB010138321.1:0-12108 GCA_028570985.1 Heterobranchus longifilis
AAGCCCATTAAATACATAGATATATAAAACATTTCTATATCTATTAAATCATGTTTTAAATACACCACTATTCCGTTCCGCCATTGTTTTAAAAAAAGTCTTCTTCGTGTTCTGTGGTCGTGTCTCTACACTGCCCCCATGGTTTCCGGTGGTACTGCTCCGTTAAGTCCGTGTCCGTAAGCTTTCAGAGAACGTGCAGAAATACGGACGAAATTAACACAGAGTACGCACAGAAGGCTCCGTCCGTATCCGTATCTAACGTTGAGAATAAATTAACTTCTAGCTGACTGTCATAGCAATGCAGCATGAAACTGCCGTAACATTATCTTCAACGTGACACTTGCTGGAACATTTTATCGGCAATCAAACAGAGGAACGTCTGCATTTCGTCAGTTGTATGTAATAGTTTATGGCGTCTGCGAGTTTTTTTTTTAATCTGTCGAGTGAATTTAAAAAAAATTGCGGTCGGTATTGATGGTAGCTTGGCTATTTAAAAATCTCGGGTTTGTGCAGGATGTCCTGTGTCGTTCTCTCTGACCAATCAGCGGTCTGCAGTGTTTCAACTCCACCTTCTAGTCAGCTCTCTGGGAACCTCGACTGAGGCGGTATCAGGGACTATCCACATCTTTTGCTAACAAAAACCAAAAAGGAGGGAGTTGAGTCGAGTAGAGCCGTGCCGTGCAGTGGAAATGCATGCTGCTGTACTAAAATGAGTACATCAGGTTGAGCAACACATTGTAATCTACTCAATATGCGATGTATGTGAGTTTGTAGACTCAGGACTCACCTTCTAATGTCCCCTTCATTACATAGAGAGCGCAGACCTTGGGGTTGTCATAGTAACCCTGAAACACAGAGTGCCAAAAAAGGAAATTTAATACCATACAGGAGTGATGTTTCTAACAATGATCCATAATCTTTTTTTTCTTTCAAGACACACTGAATTAATGGTTGGAGTACCCATATCCTAATGTGCTCAATTTGACACAAACAGAAAAAATGCCTTCCTTCTTTCGTTTTCTTCCAAATGTATCACATAGTGTGATGGAAGAATCAGTATTTGGTGCTGGTGGATTTCCGCTGAACATGTGGACAGTGCAAAACAAAAAACACCTGTACTGGTGGAGAGATTTTGTCATTTCCTTGTTAGAATACTTTGCAGAAAGAGCGTACAGTGTGTCCCACTTGTATCTTTTTAAAGAGACAAAATTTAAAGAGGGCCAGTGATCTACAAAAAAAAAAAAAAAAAAGAAGAATGAGGTCACTGCAGAAAAGCTTTTTGAAGCATGCCACCCTATAAATTTAGCCTACAGCCAGATGTTCTACAGGGCCACTGGCAAAATCTTTCATTTGTCAGAAGTCAGGGTTTAAAGGGAATACTAATTATATTACAACACACATTATTCCTATGGCCTGCAGCAAGTTCCCAAACCTAAAAACAGAATCAAAGGTTATCTCTCAGACTGCGATGTTCTGCTGTATTGAAAGATCTGGTGTGGTGCAAATATGGGCCAAGTAAACAAGTATGTGTCAAACAAAACGTTGATAAGATTATTCTAATTTAAAGTAATTCTGTGGCAATAACTTGGGGTTCTACATTTTTAAATTCCAGACATTTCCGGACTTCTCTGTAGATTTTTCAGACCATATTTTACATCCGAGTACAAATAGCTCTGTTTATTATCTGGCCACGATCTGTCATGGTACGTGTGGGCAGGGGCGTTTTTAGACGGAAGGGATCACGCCACTTCCCAGCATTGGGTGCTTGATGTCTATATTCTGACACAGCAGTTGTCAATTTGTCTTCCGTGACTAATATCCCTCAAAGAAAACACACAGGCTCCGCCTCCTACAACTGCACAAACACTTTGCTGCACCCGACTGGACGAACGCCAATTACAAACCTGACAAACACGGCAGTTTGTTTGACAACTTTCTCTTATATTACACAAAATACTTTCTCAAAACATTTGAGGCGACAAATAAGCCATGCAGTGTCTGAAACTGTCTTCATTTTAGATCGAAAACTGTCAGTTTAAAAGATTTTCGGAAGTTTCGAGAGGCGACGAGTGGTGCCGGATGCCCCTGATCTGCATAAAGTAGCCCAGACCTCAGCTTTATGCAAATGAGGAGCCGGCAACGCGACGTCCCGTCTCTCGAAACTCACCGCGGCGCTACCAGAATGCATTGCACTATTGTCTATGTAAGCAGTAGCGCAATGCATTCTGGTAGCGCCGCAGTAGTGCAATGCATTCTCACTGCAGCGCTACCAGAATGCATTGCACTACTGCTTACATAGACAATGCATGGGAAACGTGGAAATGACAGCGCCCGTGGACACGTACCGTCACACAGCGGTAAACATTTTGGCTCCAAACGCCATGAAAAACACTCAAATCAAATTCCATACTGCGTTAATAACACATTTTTAGTTTCGGGCAATTTATATAGTATTCCTAATATAGTCATGGACATTGCCAAGTTTTGCAGCAGGAGAAAATGATAAATCCACGCTTTCTAAAATGCCTCTCCTCGCTGCACTCTGACAGTTTGCCTATCAGTCAATAAAAATGCAAATAGTAAGAGACGTTCAGTATCACATGGTGCTGTAGTGATTCCAAGGAAGGCAAAAAGGGAAATGTAATAGTAATACACAACAGGTTGTAGGAAGTGTCTAAAAAATAGAGCACGGTTGGATAATATGAAGGGGAGACACTTGATCCAAATTACCAACACAATTGCTCCTGCAGGCCCCCCGGCAGGAGATGATAGATGTATTACCAGAGAGTAAAATGTGACAAGGGAGAAATTACTATCCTCATTACAAAGTTAGCAATAGATTAAAACAGACATTTGTATTTGTTATGGTGATGGATTCATGGCCCTTATAGCTTATTTAGAACCAGGCTACAGACTCCAAAGTCATCAAACCTAAACAGCAAACGTATTTATGAGAAACGGAAACAAATGGGGTAAATAGCGGAAAATATGAAACTGGATTCACAGACAGTAGTTCTTTGGTGACAACTAGAGAGCAAAGTTAATTGTTGCACTACATGACAAGTGATGAAATATGATAAGAAGGACAACCAGATGTGAGACGGCTGTCAGTCATTTGCATGGCCCACACACACACACACACACTCCACACACACACGCCCTTTCAGACATGGAGTTTATTATGTAAATGGCAATTTTACATGTCTGGCTTGTGTTTTGAACGAGAGTCACTTTTCTATACAAGTTATGGTGGTAATTTCCCACACGGATCAAGTCTGGAATTAATGTCGTCCTCCAGTTAAACATTTTGGGAAGGACTCTTTATTTGCAGCTTCACTATATCTCGTTTGTTCAATGTGCAAAAACCAAACCGGAAAAACGACAGGCTGTTTTTTTTTTGACACTTCGGTTTTCACACAGATTAAACAAACAAGATATGACATGTTAATTAGTGTGTGATTTTGTTATCTTTGCACAGAGCTCAGTTAGCTGCTGTCCTCCTGTGTTTCCACTCTTTATGCTAACATAAGCCAACCAGCTGCTGGAGGTAGCTTCATATTTCAACAGACGAGAAAGTGGTATCTATCTTTTCATCTAACTTTCACCAAGTACGAGAATAATCATATTCCCCCCAAAAAAGTCCATCTATTGCTTTAAATCTTGTCACTAGATATGCTCTCACTGTTACTGAAGTAATTATTGTTATGACTACACTACCTTCTATTTGAGTCATTTTAATATAAAAGTGACTGTAATAAAGTCCAAAAATACTACAAATTCCAGAAAATCCATTTGACGTTTTTAATGTAACTCCATGTATACACTTTACAGCGTAGCTGCCTTCACTGACAATCTCCTGTAACGTAACCATGGTAACCCCCAACTGCCTCGACACTAGGACCCCAAGTGAATAACTCCCTGGTGGTCATCTGAATGCCGGACTGCAAATAATGTTCATGTTACAGTGACGTTACTTGTGTGCTGGTTATTCTCTCAGCCTCTATCCATCGTACGTAGCAGCCCATTGTCATCTTAAGATAATAAAACACCTCACATCACTTTATACACATGTTTGATTGAATAAAGTCTTTAAAGACGTTAAAAGATTGTGATCTCGATTCAGGCGTGTACACAATCTCATTTCTGAAAGACAACGATTTGGCCATATTTGCAGATTTATAATGAGTGCTCATAATAATAATGGTTCAAAATTATGTGAAATTGCATAATTTTAATTGGAAAACTAAAATGCACTAAAGCACCCCCACACCCATGAGAAAATATGTGCACCAAAGTCTTCCACAAACAAAAAAAAAGACCTACTGCACCATTAATTAAAATAAGATGACAATGACTCTGCTGGGTTTATATTAGAGAGGAGATCTGTTGCAACAACAACGCACCTCATTTCTGCGATGAAAGAAAACGCTTTTTAGAAACAACAAAAATGTATCAGAGTAGCGGAAACCCAGCAATGGTGAGGAACAACAAATTAATTAATCCACCCCAAAACACTGTACTTACACTGCAAAAAATGTTGTACAGTAAAGTTGTATTTTGCAAGCAAAAGTAACAACCACCTATTAGCACCTGAAACATCACAAAAATGCTGAAAAACTTAAGTGGAAAATCCCTATTGTCCTTTAGATCATATTGTTTCTACTGTCTGCATGAAGATAATATGGACTGCAATAAACATTTTTCTTTCAAAATAGGTGTCCCTAAGAATTGTGGGAGAAAATCGTGATCTCAATTTTGAGTGGAAAAATGCTGATTCTCATTTTGACCAGAATCATGCAGACCTCATAAAGATTGCATAGAATGTTTTCAGATCTGTTTCTCAATTGGAAAAAAAAAAAAAGTCAAAAGACTAAATGATAAAATGTTTTATATTTATGATGCATTAAATTTATATTACTTCAATTCTTCTTGAAATTTGCTGTATCTTCAATTGTTACCTCACTGCATACCAGAAGGCTGACATAACCAGAAGATCAAGTTATCACAGATCAAAGCGGAAACCCCCCCCACACCCATAATTGAAATTCATGTAGTATACTCTTTCGAATAATCTGTTCCCGCATTATGTTCCACCTCACCGACCTGTTTTTAAACTGGACCAATGAATCACAAAAGAAGTTGTTGTCAGGTTGTCAAAATGCTATATAAGTGTCAGGGTAAAATAAACAAACTGGCGCTCCCTTTTGACAGACAACGGCATCAAGAAATGTCTCGGCTCATTCAAATAAAAAAAACAGCTCACCTTAACAAACTCCACAGTGAGCTTGCCGTTGAAAGTGGACACCTCTCCCTGCACGCTCAGCTTGCCACGTCTGATGGAGAAGGAAACTATCTCATCGTGAGCGGTACTGTGACCCACTCGCTCAAAGATATCCAGGTCCTTCACCACCACATGGCCGTTTAGACGGACGTCAAACACCTAGAAAAACAAATTCCCAAATCAGCAGTGACACACGCACAGCTTAATATTCATGGTGTCACAGAGTAAGGTTGTCAAAAGTATTGATACTTTTTCAGTAACAGGTGTTTAAAACAATACCCACATTCCATAGTATTGAAAGTAATGAAGCTATAAAAAAAAGTAGATCTACAATCAGATTTCCAAGAGGCTGCACAGATGAAACAACAAGGAAGAAAATCAACTGTGTGTTGAGCAACTTTTTACAGTAACAGCAACTTGTGCAGGTTGTTACCTCATATTTTGTGTGGCAAGGACTTTATTTCTTTTTGCTGTGGGATCCAAAGAGGTATCAAGGAGTATCGTTTTTTCATACTAGTATTGTATCGAAATTCCGGTATTGTGACAACCTTACAATTGAGTACACTGATGGATATTCAAACAGCTCCGAGAGTACTGTCTGAGTGTGCAGTGAAATGTTTATTAAAACAGAAAAAAAATGGCATGCCTTGCTCAATGCATACATTGTCCATTCAAACTGTGCATATGAAAATGACAGCTTTAATAAATACACACACCACACTACAATATCTCTGATTTATTCCCATACCTTTTGCTGTGACTGGGCGAAGTAAACTTCTGCATACTTCATAACTAGTATATAGTCTCCTTCCTCACGAATGGGGATATCATATCCAAAAGTGTCCTCATTGTAGCGCTCTGTCTGATACAGGATCTGGTCCTCTGGACTGGAGCGCAGTATTGGCAGACGCACCCCATAATCCGATGCTGCAAAAGGAGAATAGCATCAGGCTCAGTGTGCACTTTGTTCACAAGACCACATTAATAGCTGCATTACTGGGAAACTGATCAGGTTTTAAGTCGAGCAAAGCACCACATTGCGCAAGCCCTGACCTTTTCCTCCACTCAATGAAATACAGTGCCCTTCTGTCTCAAATGGCAGGTTAGCACACTGTGTTCACTCCAACTTGAAATTATAGTTTCTCTGCCTCATAACTGTAGCCAGGAATGACTCTCTACAGTCAATTTGATCATATCATCACCTGCTTCCTCTCCATGCTGAGAGGGGCGGAGCTGCAGCCCTCTATGCTGACTCCTCATTAGTTTGTGGTTACTTGCGGAAGCCAGACCATGCAGAGGTTTCTGCTAAAAAATGTCTGTTATACCGAGGAACAGGTTTTACCTTCACAATGTCATTCTCTGCAACACCTCACAGGTGAAGCCCAGCACGACTCTTGTTAGCAGTTAACCTCTGTTAACACAGACTCACCTTTGCCAAGTTTCCCTTCCAATGGGTCCTTTTTGAAGTGAATACCGTGCACGTCTACATGCGATTCACCT
Source organism: Heterobranchus longifilis (assembly GCA_028570985.1). Taxonomy (NCBI): domain Eukaryota; kingdom Metazoa; phylum Chordata; class Actinopteri; order Siluriformes; family Clariidae; genus Heterobranchus; species Heterobranchus longifilis. Next base: position 6,782 of record JAOVVB010138321.1, read on the forward strand.
CCGGAATTTACAGCCCAGATAACCCGTTCCGCGAGGCTGAGGCCCCCGCCGTCCGCCCAGCACTGCTCTGCCAGCAGCGACAGCACCGCTGCCACCAGCCCGGCGACGAGCTGCGCCGTGACCCGCTGCATTGCCACACACAGGCAATGGTCCTGGACACAGAGACAGACAGTGTCGGTATCTGCCGCTGGCTTGCAGCAGACACTCTGTACGGAAGTAACCCTTCCACATGTAACATTAACCACATACGGTTAGCTAGCATAAGGAGCTAGCCAGCCTGTCTTGATGACATGCAACATGATATCTGAGTTAGCCAGCATGCTAACGTTAACAGTACCAATACCGGCAGTAGCATGAGCACAAATGCATACAGAGACCCAGAAAATAACAGTGAAATTATAAACAAGTGTCCTAGCTTAACAAATTAATGATATGCCGCCTCTGTATTAAATAAGCAAACTAAAAGGTAACGAGGAAATAGCAGCGAGTAACGTTGGTCGGTTAGGCTAGCTAGCTAACCTACCTGTCTAACCAGAAATACTTGGTCTATATGAGAGCCCCGGCTAACGTTAATGCAAATGTCTCTTCTTACCTTCTCCTTCCACAAATGTCCCGGACCTGTCTTTTGCCAATGTGTAAGATTACCTCTGCTAATACAGCCTCACCAGGTGCCTGGACACTGTAAGATAACTTTACGGTGAGCAGATATTCTCAGTTGCTGGTGGCAACAGCCTGCTACACTGACTTTCATTCAATGTGTGCATCCAGAGCTCTGCTAGCTACAGCGGGAGGCGGAGCAGTGCTACCTAACATTACATTTCCCCTTGGCCAATGAGTGACACACACTCTGTCGAATCACAGCATAGCCCAATCACATCCCACTCTGTTATAACAATGTACAAATGACGACTTAATACATTTATCAAAAATATCAAAGGTCATAAATCTTGAGGAGTGTAAAACTGTATGTAACTTTGATTGACAGAAGCGGGCAGATCATAGAAATAGAATTAAATTATATTCTACTCTATTCTACCGGTTTTCTCAAACTGACAACCAAATGTAAGATATCTTCAATAGGCTATTTATTTTCTATATATTATTCGAGGGACTGAAAAGTATCGATAGTTTAAATAAGTACACGTGTTCTTTAAGAAATCTTCACGCCCCCCTTTCTTCCGGTATGGTATGGTCCGAGTCTTGTCCAATCAGAAGAGTCCAACGCAGCGCGCACACGGTGCACTCGAGAGTTGACCAGAAAGGATTGAATGAAGATAGTTGCTATGGCAACAGCAATACCTCTGTGGATGACAGGTGTTTAATTACCTTTTTTTCTTTATTAAAAAAAAAACCTAACAGCGTAGGTAAACGTACGTTGAAATACCATATATCCACATATAGGCTACAGCCCTATAGGGTATAGTTAAATTGTTTGTTGTAGATTTGTATCAATTTTTGCAATACAGTTATAGGAAACTCCTTCAAAGTCACACTGTTTCCACAAAGTAGCCTGGCCTAGGCCTACTTTGCATATAGTGCAAATATTTGTTTCTGGCACTTGCACCAATGCTTCTCCAGAAGACAAGTGGCCTAGAGGCAGCATGTAGGCATGTAGGGTGCAGTTTTATCGTGGGTGTTGTTGGGCCTGCAACTATCTCCTCTATTCTTTCTGCAGGAAAACTAATTCTTGCACTGAGTGTTATGTTACCATTACTATGGTGTTCATGTGTTGCCATAGAGTTTTAGCTGGAGCATAACAGTGCAATAAAATCACTGCAGTTGCTTGGTATTTAAGAAAAGCATGTAAATACTGCCTGTCACTGCTTACAAAACAAAATAAGGCATCTATTTATGATATTTTATGCATATTGTGTGACTATGTGCAGGGCTAAATCTACGCACAGGCATTCTAGGCACATGCCTAGGGCCTCCTTGCCACTAGGGGGCCCAGACAGAGGGGTAAAGAACACCAACTGCCCACATAATCAAAATATATGTTAACATTTAATGTAGGCTACATTAAATACTGTTTAACATATATAAAAAAAATCCAATTCAAAACTTAATTTAAATGTTTATATATTTATTCTTTAAAAAATAATTATTATTATTGGAAAATGAGGAATAAATAAATAAATATATATGAAATGTATAATAAAGCGCTTTACTTTCCACTATATTTAAATAACTAACAAATTTTGCATGAACACCAAAATATAGCTAAAATATATACCTTACTAAATGAGTAATGCGCATAACAATCATGTGGCAGTTAAGTCATTTTGTTTATTTACCAAATATCAAAATAGTAGAGTCCAAAATCTCAATTCCATAACCATCCACCATGTTTTGATAATTGATTTGACTTCTACAGACCTTTTATGAATAATTTAACCCCCAGGTCCAAAAATTCCAGGATTTTTTGCCTGAGTCAAATCCAAGATGGCCGCTGGCGCCACCTTGAAAAACGAACTTTTGATCTGGAGCACCTAGAATCATGTATGTGCGTGTACAGTCTGCCTCTATCCATTTAATCCGGCCCTGCTGATGTGTCTTTAGTATGTAGCTAATGAACATGTTTGTATAGCCTATAAAATAAATAAAGCAAAATGAATCAAAGGTCACACAGGGACTGACACAGTTATTTACAGTTATTTTCATAAACTGACTTGCACAGTGATGGCTCTGCAGTGTTTCTGCAGGTATAGGCTAAAGCTTATCCAGCCAGCAATCTTCCCAGAGACCCGGATGAATAATAGATATTATAAGGAGGTCTGTCCTCAAGACATGCAGTGACAGCACGCAGTGCTTCACTAACATTCTGATGATATTTTGACATAGGCCTTATAGACAAATAGTAAACATTAAGAAGTACAGCATGAAATGTAAGGTCCATACCAGTACGAGTATCATTTCATAAATAACAAACTTTCTACTATATTGCGCCTGTGTTTTCTCATGCAACATCACCACAGAAAAACAGGGGCTCAAATGTAAACACCTTTTATTTTTCTACAGTTAACTTGGCGAAATATTTTGTTTACTTTGTTAGACAAAAAAAAAAAATGCAAATGTGCATACTGAATTTAATAAATTTCTCTCTTTGGCATGCATAAAAATTGTTTCGACAACACAGATGTGTGGAATGTTACCACAACTACAATCGTAGTGACATACAGTACAACAGTACGACATCATCACATGATCCACTGTAAATACAGGACGCATATGTCATTCCTACTGTATGATCATGGACAGGGTAATATGTTGTTATTGTTTTTTTTAAAAACAGACATTACTTGTTTTGATTTTAGGAATTCAAACCTGTGAGCATTGAAAGACGTAGCCTAGGAAGCTGCAAACCACAGCGGTGCATCTTTGTATATTTTCAGCTGCCCTTGATCTAAGACTGTAGCGAATAACATATGAAATGTATTTCAGAGTTCTGTGTCTCATTAATATCAGAGATCTGCTTCTTAGTTGCACATAGCTGTCAGACCAGGCGATTCTGATGCTGTCACACGATTGATTGCATTTGATATCAGTGCTTATCATCCTGATACATATGGGTCAGTAGGGGCATGCTACAGAAATGTAGCCTAGATGTATACCGATGTGTTTTTCGGAGCCTAAACGGAAGTCACAGAAATGTAGATGTTTTTTATCTAAACCTACCGATGTGTTTTCGGTGCCTAAACCTAACGATTTTTATAAATGTACCGACGTGTTTTCGGTGCGTAAACCAAAGGAAGTCATGGTAATGTAGATGTTTTTTTTCTAAACCTACCAATGTGTTTTCAGTGCCTAAAACTATAAGGGAAGTCATAGAAACGTAAAAGTTTCTTCTAAACGTACTGACGTGTTTTCGGTGCCTAAACCTAACATAAGTCACAGAAATGAAGATGGGTTTTTTTCGGTGCCTAAACCAAAGGAAGTCACAGAAATGTAAATGTTTTTTTTCTAAAGCTACTGGTGTTTTCGGTGCCTAAACCTAACGATAGTCACAGAAATGTAGATGTTTTTTTAGAAACGTACCGACGTGTTTTCGGTGCGTAAACCAAAGGAAGTCATGGTAATGTAGATGTTTTTTTTTCTAAACCTACTGATGTGTTTTCAGTGCCTAAAACTATAAGGGAAGCCACAGAAACGTAAATGTTTTTTCTAAACGTACTGACGTGTTTTCGGTGCGCAAACCAAAGGAAGTCATGGTAATGTTGATGTTTTTTTTCTAAACCTACCGATGTGTTTTCGGTGCCTAAACCAAAGGAAGTCACAGAAATGTAAATGTGTGTGTTTTTTTTTAAACCTACCAGTGTTTTTCGGTGCCTAAACCTAACAAAAGTCAGGGAAATGTAGATGTTTTTATGTTTAGTTAAATTGAAACCAAACTTGTTATCAGCCTGCATTGAATGGGCTTGCATCATCCCCATTCAATGCACTGATACGAGCCTTCTGGACCTTCTAGTGTGGGGAGCCGGCCCCTACTGCCCCACATGTATCAGGATGATCAGCACGTCATCAGAGCATTAAATCGTGTGATGACATTGGAAGCGGGTGGTCAGACAGCGCAGTGAAAAATCACAGATGGCCACACAGTTACAATACAGGTGTTATATTGCCACATGGGTTCCTGGTCGGAGCACCAATGTCACACACAGGACAGTCCACTTACAATTTCTAATAATACACACACCGTGTGAAAACGTACTGAAATGTTCGACAGTGCACTGATCTTTTACATCTTTTCTACACACACTCACGCTCACATCCTGACTTTGTTGTACATCGAAGGCGACATTTGTCTGATTGTTCTTTTTTTGTTTGTTTTTTTACCACATAGAAGATGAGACAAGACACCAGCAATCTATCCACACAGGAAGTTAGTTAGTGAGAATTAAAGTGCAAAAACATAAGTTGGACAATCATCGGCTAGGCTACAGCGAATTCTGCCTCAGTGGAACTGGAGACTTTTCAGGAAGAACACTTATTGATTGAAAGTGTGAGGTGACTCCCGTAACATTCAAGGAGTTTTTAATTCCAGTGTCATTCAGATTCGGATGGCTCAGAGATCTTAGCGTGTCCTCCGGTGTACTCCGGTCAAGCACAGAGGAGGACGCAGCTTCACATTCAGGAGCGATCATTTTATGATCTTAGCGAGACATCATTCGTACGAACTCTGTGGAGAGACGGGAGGAGAATGACAAAATGCAGCAGGAGCACGGAATTCTATACAGCATAGCTTAAACGTACAATATGTCATTTTCTGCTGCTATGCATGGGGACGAAAGACAGAGTTTGGTGATGTCGTGAAGTAGCGTGGGATCATG
>JAOVVB010138332.1:0-12108 GCA_028570985.1 Heterobranchus longifilis
TGGACTCCAATTTAAGGCCTCCGTGTGCGTGTGTGTGCGTGTGTGTGCGTGTGTGTGCGTGTGTGTGTGTGTGTGTGGCCGTGTGTGGCCGTGTGTGGTTTGTTCCACTGTCAATCACAACAATTTCCTTTGTGTTGGTATTCTGTGCTAAAATGTTGTCCCTGTTTTCCCCTGGAAGTATCACATTGTAGTTTGATGGATTTGTTGCTGTTGCCATGGTGCCAAATGACCAAATTAGGTCAGGCTGGTGATGTCCGAAGTGGGGGACAAAATCCATATTCAACGTTTGGTGCAAAGATTTTCTCCTAAGTTCAAGCAAAGCTGATATGAGGCTTCAGTAGTCTGCTTTAGTCATATCAAGTGGTTTTCCTTCAAGCGGCAACCTCCGGGGCTGAAAACTGAAGCTAACAGCCACCTGCAGAGTCAATCCCTATAGTCCCCATGTTAAAATGCCCAACTTTACAGCACAAATATGGTCTCTATAACTAATTTCCCTGTTCATGGCAACTGTATGGGAATGCATTTTTATACAACTCAGCCGTTTAAATGATATTAATGCTTAAAGTTATGTATTTCAAGGACATGGCCACTTTTAGTGACAGGTGGGTGCCATCACTATGCTATGGCTAGCATAGACTGTAGGCTTCATTCGGCCCGTCTCACCTCTTTGCCCATTTTTGGATTAGCTGGGAGTTGGGCGGAGTCAGGCACTGCCAAGATGGCAATGGCCGGAGCCACCCACACTGAGCTTCCCAACGGTTCTTTGGAAACCTATGGGTGATGGCACGGAGACTGCATCCATATTTTATACAGTCTATGGTTTCCTCCAAATTGACAGTCTTTTTGGAGAGCCATATTGGAGGGATAGTACAACAAAGAGGGCAGATTGTAACAAAACCCATAGTAACTTTGAAAAATACTTTGCCCATATTCAATACACACATGAGCATGTGAGTATTGTTTAAAAAATGTGAATATATCCTTTAACCCTCATCATGAAGCCTTTTTACAATCTTTTTTTTGGTCCATGTTACCTTGTCTGTCGTGTATTTACCTTAACCCCTTTATTTTAGTCTATTTACTAGAATGTAGTTGTACTTTGTAGTTTAAATTTTTTTTTTTTAAATGTACATTCATTAGTCATTTACTAATCTTTTCTTTGTCACTTTTTTTCTTTTCCTTGTGTTTATGCACACTAAAAACAGTGAGTCCTTATAATTAACAATTATAGTTAGCCTCATCAAAACTATAATCATGCAAAAACTCAAAAGGACTGGTACAGACAAAAAAATGACAAAATTAATTTTGTGCCACATCATCTGATGATTTTCATAATTTCATGCTTTAATTTTAAATATTTCCTTCAATTACTCTTCCAGTTTTCCATTAATGTCTCTAATACATTGTTTTTCAAAAAACTGTTTTGAAATGTTATTTTGAATATGTAAAACTGAAAAGGACTTTTTATTTTATTTAAAATTTGTATATAACCCTGAGATCTAATTGAGAATGATCTATTCTATTTATCTAAACAATAAAAGGAAGAAAATGTTCTTGTATAAAAAAACAATATGAATATTCATACTTTACCACAGCATTTTCACACAACTCCAACAATGTTATTATATTAAAAAATAATAAAATCATTCCAACAGAATTAACCCAAGACAACACAAGCCTGTCTGCATCTTTACTATAATAACAAACAATCACCAGTTCAAACACTGTGAGTTATGTTTGATTCTTTAGAGCTTATAATAAAAATGTGTCATGAATCAGTAATCTGTACTTTATTTTCTCTGTAATAACAAAAATGTAATTTCAGTTGTAAAAATACGTCCAAACCTCTTAAACTTAAACATTGTATTTACTTAGAACATGTTGTTATTTATTTAGAACATTTTACACACCACACAAATTGAAACCCCGCCCCCTCCCTCTCCTAACCTGTCCCTGCAGCCTGTCAGTCTTCCATGAGGGCGTAGAAAACACTGTGTTTGTCTCGGAGGAAGTCAAAGCAAAAGTTAACAACACTCGCATCTGTTCTCAGCTTGTCATTAGTCATAGTATATTATATAGCAGCCAGCGTTGTCTGCGAGGAGTTTTGAAAAGTGTAAACACACTTTCAGCTGACTCTGACTTAAACAAGCTGCAGGGCTGCAGTCTCGCTGTCTCTCTTTCTCTCTGCACTGCTGTTCACTCTGTGTGTGGAGCAGGAGGGAGGAGGAGATGACAGAAGCTTGCACTCTCAGGTACCGAAATTTGGCACCGTTTGATTTAACATGAATTGCACTCGGTAGTACCGACTTAATTCGGTCGTTACTATTAAAAGTACAGAGTTCGGTACCCAACCCTAGATGCCAGGCCGTTGTTCTCACGACCCATTATTCCAAAACTCCTTAACCTTAACAAACAGAAGCACATGGCTAATTATTATGCAGAATGATGTCATTAGAACTTTATGGTGATGGTGTGAAACATTAGGAGGCAGGGCTGACTGATCGCAGACCGTTCTAACTGCAGGAAGAGTGTGTATTTTGGGATGAATGGCTGTTTGTTTTCGTGATAACGGGCAGTCTGACAAATTCACTTTCAGTCAGATGGGACATTTTTCGGACTGTTGGGGTTTCGGAATAATGGGCCGTTGGAACAATAGTGATTCAGTAGAAAACGCTCAGCTTGGGAGATGGCAGATGAAGCACATGTTGGTCAGAAAACCTTCAGGGAACGTCGCAGCGTCTCTCTGAATCAATAGTTGCAGCCTATTGTCATGTTTTCTCTGCTGCCAGCAAACAGAATCATCAGCTGCTTTTTTCCTTGTTTCAATTTTATCAACATGACTCCTTTGATCTTTGTTTTTTTTTTTTTCCGGATCCATATCTCTGAGGTCAGCCTTTCTCCTCATTATCTCCGTGTCAGCACTTCTCTTGATGTAGTCGAGGAGGCCGGGCCTGTGTGTGTCCTGAGGGCTCTGTCCAACTTTCCAACCTCACTAGTCAAAGCTAAACACCTGTCACCTCGACAATCGACTTCCGTCCCCTTGTCACCGACAGCACCGGGGGTTTTGATGGGCCTTGTCCTGGCTATTTAGTGTCAAAGTATATGAAAAGGGAAAGACTTCCCCCTTCCTTTTCTCTTTAATACGAGAACACACAATGAAGCAGTGTCGAGTTGTATCAAGCTCACTTCAGGATCGGTTCAGTTGGGATGTCTTGCTGCACTAACTGATTTAAAGATATTTTTGTTGCATGATTTGTTTAGCGGGGTAATCAAAGAAACCTCTCTCTTTACTAATTATCTAAAGAAATGAGCTTTAAGTGAGCAGAAATAATTCTCATCATCAGACGGCTGAGAGCTCTACAGCTGTGCTGCAGTGATTGGTCTGATGACAGTTTCAGCTGCAAGAAAAATGCATCATGAAAGTAACCACCTTGTACGGTGCATGCTTTAATGCACACAGGGATATTTGGGGCTATAATCTGCTTATCCCATGATAACATCCCAGAGCTGGCTACTAAGTTAACGTCTTAATACCATAAGAGGAGATTTGCTCGGCTTGGTTACAGTGACCAGCTTTTAGCTAAAAAACCTCTTTACTCTGACTACAGTATCTTAAGAGTGAGGAGGAAAAACATTTTGGTTTGTGCTAAATATTACTGCATGTCTCCGTAGTATTTGACTTAGTGCAGCAGAAACCCAGAGCTTGAAGCCAACATATTGTAAATTTGAAAGGACAGAAGCAGCGCTTTGTAAATCATGCGAGACCAAATTATTAATATTCAAGAACAAGAGCTTGCTTACATTCAACAAAGAGCACAAAAACAAACATCATAATATACTCAAGACTGGAGAACATCCCATAATCTTCTCATGATACCAAAACACATCACCACACAGAGCAAGTGGGGTTACAGAAAAAGCGTAATTATCTCTTTGTTTTCAGAGATACATCTCCTTTAATGGCGTCCTTAAATTGAGCTGAAGATGCAGTGTTCTTGTCCTTGATGCGGTTGCCATAGATACCCAACATACCCTACAGGACACTGTACAGAACATTCGCAGTAATATTTAGACACGAGACTGGTTCCATAAGAGCAGAATAAAGGCCCCATCAAACTGCACACGGCTGAAAACGCCAAAAAAGCAGTGAAGTACAGAGAGAGCAGCCACCTAAAGTGAGAGGCTCTCAATAATTTATTACATCATCTTTTAGACATTTCTGTCATCCAGAGCAGCTAAAAGTGTTGACAGCTCAGCGAGCCTGAAAAGCTGATGCTATAAGCAAACTGTATGATGCTGTAGGCCTCATTAGATGTAAACAAATCCCTGCTCCTCCCACCTTTGCTGTGGATGCAGTCTTCTTTGTTTTGCTCATCATTGAAGTCCAACTGAAATCACAAAGTTCATCAACGTGTGTGAACCAAAACAGCGATTTTAAAATGTATTGTTAATACTTTTATTATTATTGAAGGAAAAGAAAGCGGTATTTGGATATACATCAGAAATGCTCCTTTAGTCTCCAAGCCTCTGAGTGGGCACACTGACTATTGCTGCCTCACCCCCCTCTGGTGGTATTCACGTCGAGTGGAAATCTTGTGACGTGTTAGCTGACATTTTCAGAAAAGGCCACGGAAGTTCTTTTTTTTTTTTTGGTTGATGCATTGTAATTTTAGTCGTGTATAGTTTTTCTAATATGTCATATTATATATGAGGAAAGTGTTGATAAGCATGGGACCATATGAACATTTCATGTCAGGATTATCTGTAAACATCACAAATAATAATAACCATTCCATGCTCAAAAAGGCATAGGATGAAGTCCTACCCCTTTTTATATTTCATAAATCAAATCTTCCAAAAACAAAAACATTAAAAACAACAACAAAAAAATCCATTAGCATAGTAACAATAACAGTAAACCAAAAAAAAGTCAAAGACAGTGACATACCATATTATTACTTAATACCATATTATTCCAGTCCTCCATGTCCATCCATCTGTTCAGTGTTTTCTATTTAAAGATTTGTTTAAACTTACTTAATGTTCTACCTGTTTTAATTTCTTTACTACAGTTGTTCCAGAGATTAACTCCCTTTATTGTGATACAATGTTGTTTGAATTGTTTTTTGAACATATTCCTCTGAGGTCGTCTTTACTTTCCCTCATTTGAAACAACTTTTGGATATTGTTTGGTAATTGCTGATTTTTAACTCGTTTTAGTGCGTGTAGATGTTGGAGATTCTGGCTCTTGCATTACTTGGTGTTGGATCACCACCCAGATCAAACAGCATTTTTTTTTTTTTTTTTTAGCAAGGACGACCGCATTTAACGTCTAAATGAACCCATGTTGTCATTTGTGTTCCAGCTGACTGGCTATATAGGTTTTAGCCAAGCACTTTTCCCTGGTGGATATTTGTGTGGTGGATTATTCAGTAAGCCAAGGTGCAGGATGAGGCATGCTTGTAGATAAGAAGGGGACATTAGAAGCTCAAATTGTGTTATGTGGAAGGCTGCCGTCTGGCTGTTTGCCAGTGTTGCCGTCACCCCGTAACAGACTTGACTTGACTATCTATATTCACAGAACTTCTCTGTCTGCATAGAGAAACAATGACATTCTGACTCATTCATACACAGGCAGGGAGCACGTCATCGAGAACAAAAATTAAAATAAATGTCACCATTTTTGTATTCTTTGTATCCATTCAATTTAATTACAGTCAGATTTTAAGAAATAGATATAAAAGTATATAGACCTACTGCGGCGTATTAAAACAAAACATTCATTTTTGATCTCTCTCTCTCTATATAGATATATATAACCCATACCATTTTTCCTGTCAGTCTCACTTTCCGACAGACTCTGCGATGAATTCAGTAGACTCTGACTTTATTCATAATTCCAGCAGCTCTCTCGTCGCGTACGTCACAGAGGCGGCGGCAGTAGCAGTGGCGGTGTTGTGTCAGGCTATCTGTCTCTTCCAGACAGACTAGCCATGCATGCGGCTCAGAATAGAGCAGCTGGGCTGGCTCTTAGACTGGGGCAGTGAGTGCTGTCTGTGGTCAAAGAAGAGCAGGCAGAGATATGCCCTGTTAAGCTGAAGCCAGACACGGCCCTGCAGAGAGCCTGTATCAGCTATTCAGCAAAGACAGGCCTGTGAGCAGTGGAGAGACACGGGAGTAATGGGAGTCAGATTAGAGACAGCCAACAGTCAGATGCACAAACTGGATGGAGAACATGACTGGCGGCTCTCTGGATACATCCTGGTAGTTTTGTAGGTAGTTGTATAATCACATAACCAAGAGGTCAAAGAAAAACACAAATAGTGCATGCACACCCCCTCACCACATACTAGAGCTGCAGGGCCAAAATCTTCTATCCCGATATAGGTCATTTCATACCTCAATAACGATATTTATCACTACATAGCATGTTTTCTGCTAATTCAATAAATAAATAGTCTATATGAAATAACCACATGCTAAAGCCTATTTTTGTATACTCCTGAATATGTATACTTACTGAATTAAGTACTTGACAAATGACAAGTACTTAATCAAGAACTTTGCAAAATGAACATAACATTTTCAAGTGAAATTATAGAATAAATAAATAAAATACTTTTTTTTTCAGCTATGCACTGACTGTTTACATGCATGCATACAAATACTGAGTAATCAGATTAAGACAATCATTTAATTTTGAAGTAATTGTGTATGACGATATTTCGATCTATGATTTCAACACGATACGATTCCAATGAAAGACGATTAATTGTAACTAAATTATTGCCCAGATCTAACTTCGACTCATCAAATCAGACTTGTCTCACCAAATGTTGTATGAATAACTTGCAGATTTATGAAGTAATTTTGTGTGTTATCACAACACATGTTTTGCTTTTCGAGTGTCATTTTACGGCATGTATTCACACCGGGCTTTCAACTGTAAACTGTCAATATTAGACACTCAGAGCAACTTCTCTGGAATTGAGGAGACGTAGTATAAAGGGTTATAAGGTGGTGGATGGGTCCAACAAACACAGTACTTTCACCCATGTGGACGCTGTTCGTATCCCGTGTGAAACTAACATTAATCAACGTTAATTATGTTGAGTACGTAACTTGCGTACATTGGTTAATTTATGTATCAAACGTCCTTTTTTTTAACCCAAACCACAATGTTTTCCATAAACTGAACCACCTAGTTTTGTTGCCTAGACATAAGTTTAGTTTTTATTACACTAACCACGTGTTTAAAACTGTGACGAGTGAAGCATCATAGTTCTGTATGGGGGTATAAAATGACACACATAAAACTGTGTTACATGACACGCAGAACATGCAAAAAGTGGCAAGCTATTTATACGCTTTCCCATGAGATCACGTTGCAAAAATACATTTTCTCTGAGACAGGCACCAACACACTCATTCTGCACCCACGGTGTGTCTCAGGTTTAGTGTCCATGCGGTGTGTCTTTCTGCAGGGACAGATTTCAGCTTGAATCTCTGCTGGAGTCTGGACATACCCGCCGCACCAGAGCGCCGGGCCACAGGTGTCCTGACAGCCACACAGACTGATCGATCAATTAGGGGGAATAAATAATCCTCTACAAACTCTGTCCCAGCTTGTTCCCTCCGTGATTGATTCTCCACATGCTACCAATACTTAGAAGGGTTTATTGGCTGATTATTTGAGGAGTCAAAAAATACACACGCACATCTTTATTAGGTGCTGAGTCGAAAAAAGATTCTAAAAACAGCTCAAGAAAGACTACCATCTCTATAGTAGCGCCCAGTTCTTGTTTTATTATCACATTTAAAAGGCGTTTCCAGCCCGCAGTGGCTCTTCGTCAGGTAGGCATTGTTTGATTATTTGAGGAGCCACAAACGTATGTTCCCAAAAGCCAGTTCTTTATCCAAAATAACGTGGAAGAACTGAGGATATTGATCACTGGGCTGTAATTCAGTCTGACAGACTTATTAAAGTGGAGCTGAGTTATGATGGAGCTGCTGGTGAATGGAGGAGTCTTCAGCGCTTCTCTCTGATCTGAAGGATCTTTATTCTGCTTGCGTCTCTCTTCCTCACATCCTGATCACTTTTACACTCTCCGCCTTCCCTTTTTCCTTACTTATCTGTCACATCTATTTCTGTTCATCGGCATCTCTTTGTTTCAATTTGTTAACTCGACATAACCATAACTGAAAAGCTTTGCAATGTTTTTTTCCCCAAAACATTTGAATGCCTCAAATAGAAGCTTATCTGTGTGAAAGAGCCACTCAGATCTGTCCTTGTCACAGAGAAACGGACAGTGGACTTTAAAAAACTTTTTAAATTACAGAAGTGATTGGTGCTTATTTGATTCAAAATTCTCAATGATTGATGTCAGTTTCCTCAAAACTGATTGTTTGTCCAATATTTATGTATGACGCACCCTTCTGGACAAAAGTCGAGCCAAATTATTCATGGGAGAGATGTGAAGTGGAAGCAGCATGTGAGGGGGTGAGATGTGTGTTGAAAAAGCTTCTGCAGACAAATGAAAGAATCTGTTTTGTACAGTATTTGTTCAGTGATGAGTGATTGCACACACATGGAGAGGTTAAATTATCATTCTCTCTCTCAAGACATCGATATAAAAGATATTGATGCACCTTTTTCAATTTAAAATCTGTATACCTCGCTGTGTGGTACTGGCTGGGATCACTTTTTAAAACTAGTAAGGCAACATGAGGCTGTATTTCTTCAAAACCATTTAACCCCATCAGCAAAGTTCAGTGGCATTTTAAAATTATTATTACTCATTATCCTGCAATAATGGCAACTACAACTTTGTTAACCTTGAGGAACATTTGTGGTTGTGGTGACCCAGCCCTAGTGTTAAGGCCGTGGTTAGCCTAGCTTAGCATAAAGACTGAAAGCAGGGAGAAACAGCTGTTTATCCATCCACCCCGCACTTTTGTGCAGCATCTCCACTGGCCGTCTATATGCTAATTATACTGTATCCTGACTCTATAGTTCCACACTTAACACACCGATATGAGAGTGGTGTCAGTCTTCACATCCAGTTCTGTGCGAGCACATACATGTAGCCAATGATCCACATTCAGATGATATTTTAGGTCTAGTCATCTCATGAACATCTTTAATTCAATTTCAATTCAATGCATTTATTTAAAAAGGTATTTATTGTAAATATGCAGGTTGATGTTACATAACATTAACAATTGTACATAGACTTCACAATTAAAAACAAAAAATAAAGAGAGAGAGAGAGAGGGAGAAAAAAGAAGAAAAAAGAAGAAGAAATTAGCCAGAACAAACTGTACTATAATTAACATAATCATAACACATTCTACTTTATTTCCAATCCCTCCCATGTGGGGTGCTTTTTCCCATAATGACACCTGTGGTGGTCTGGTATTCAAAAAAATGTCTGCATTGAAAAAGATCCTTTGTTACTGATTTGTCAAGACTGAATTGGTACACAGCTGACTGTACTACTTCATACTTTAGATGTGAATGCTCCCCAGCACTGAGAAAGGAGCTATTTTTCTGTATTTGCCAGGTTAAGTGCGCCCCTACCTACACATCAAATAGGCTCTGCCACCGTTTATTGCTCTTGCCTCTACACAAGTGGAGTCTTTCATTACACAGCAGAAATAGGACTGAGCTCCCTCTCCCATAACCTTGACCACACTGACCACTCAATCGTAAACAAGCTCTCTTGTTTTTTTTAAGGCATGTTTGCTGTTACTTTGGAGGCTGACACACTCAAGTAATAACATCAGAGCTATGGTGATTGTCTCTCTTTGGGGCAGACTGCAGACTAATTGGTCCCATCTCCTCTTGAGTAGATGTTCCAGGAGACGGGCATAATCTCATTAGGCAGAGGCGAGCAGCGACTGCCGCACTGTGTGGGGAGAAAAAGGAAGTCCCCTTGTCCGTGTTGAGCTGGCCTTAGGCCCGTATCCTCCTATGGAGACCGCGGGGCATATATGGAAACCATGACGGATAGGAATTGTCAGGCTGACAGCATTGTGTGTGCATGTGTGTGTGTATATGCATTCATGTTAATGTTAGAAATTGGTGTTATTCTTTTTGGGTGAAAGCATATCCTTATGATTACCACAGGTACATTGAGGTCTGTACTGCAAGTATTTCCCTCTCTGGTAAAACTACAGGTGCCAGGAGGCTCAGTAATGCACGTGTCTGAGAAATTGTTTGTGAATAGGCCATCCAAAGGCTGGCCTCGCAGCTTAGCCAAAATTCCCCTTACCATAATTGTACTTGAAAAACAACCTAAGAAAAGGCACTTACTTGGCAACATTTTAGCTGGAACATTTCATTCAAATTTAGATGTGACAGCCTATTTTGGTCAGCAAGGGTTTTTTCATGGGGATATTAAAAGAAACATTGGTAACTCTTTATGTGGAGACCACATCTATAGTGAATTATGGGGGCATAATCTGGGCAAGATGCAGCATATATTATTTCAAATGCATGAAAATGTGTTATACTTTACCAATGAAATGATATGATGAAGCATGCATTATTATAGATGCATCAATATGTACTTCACTTTACTTAATGATAACTTACAATACTGCATGGATGCATACTATGAGTCCTTACTGATTATTGAGGCGTGTATAGGTCATAATGTAAGTCCCATCAGTGAATCTCTAGTTTATAAGAGCCTCCATAAGACACTTGAACTTATAATTCATTATAAGTCACATCTATAATATTTTATAACAGTTGATATTGTGCATCAGAATGAATGAATGCCCTCATAATGCATTATAGATGTGGTCTTCATAGAAAGTGTTTAACTTTTCGTAAATGAAAACTGATTTTGGGACTTACTGCAAATTTCTGAATTAAATAATGCTGTGGGAGAAAAAAAAAGCCACAATATGAGAAGATCACAGTGTGCACTGACACTCGTGGCACGCAGAATGACAACTAAAGTTGTCGTTTCTAATGCATGTTAAAGTAATTCCGGACATGCATTATGTCTATATAAATTATATGCTGCCATGTAAGTCTCGTTTCCTCTACGTGTTTGTGCAGGAGATAAAGCAGAAATAGACTTGAGTGGCAAATACCTTCACCATTGAGACATCAGTGAGAAAAGACCCCTCTGACACAACAGCACCTCGACAGTTCTTCAATGTACAGTGACGAGATGTATGCAGGGAAGCTGTTTCACTGAGCCCAGAAACTGCTTTGCACAAATCCCTTTCCTCTAAGTACTTTTTTTCCCACTAAAACGTAAGAGTGTATTCACTGTTGGCTCTACCTCTACAAACACGCTCTTGGTTTTCCCATCAATTATTAATAAATGTGTTTTGCAAAGAGCCTACTCCTCAATTTTCAGCCCCGAGTCCTGTCGCCACCAATCACTTAGAGATATAGTGTGATCTCCCATTCTTATTTCTAATAAAGCCCCTCTGCATCCCCTTACCTTTACATCTAAAGTTATTGCCATGTCAGGGAAAGCAAACATCATCATCACTAATCATTCTCTCAGCCAGCAGGTCTGACTAAGTACTCGGTTGAAGCTATTAAGGTACTTGTCAACAGCAGTTTCCAGAGTGCGCTGCCTTTGGCTTTCTATCTAATCAGTCCTGATAAGAGCCTGCTGACACCACGCAGGATATCTCCTCTTCACCTCCAGCTCATCATACGGGGGCATTAAATGTCTGTTTATCATCACCTACCCGCACGATTAGGCATGGCTCCAGTTTTCTTTTTCATCTCATTTTTTTTTTAATTGATTGGGCTCTTATAGGAGGAGGTGTTAATAACCTGCTACCTGTGTTGCTCAGGCGCTGAAGATCTCTGGCTTCATTATAGCAAGCGAAGTTATAATCTACCTCATTAGACTTTTACACATCCGACAACGAGGATGGACAGGTAGCTCTGCTCTAGTGGTCGACCGATATGTGTTTTTCAATGGCCGATGCCAATACCGATATTTAGAGAGCAGGGCGGCCGATGGCTGATTTTTGATTTTCTGATGCCAATTTTGTTTTTTGGGTTGTTGTTTTTTTGCATCTGATAAAATAGCCTACAACAATTTAAAATTGCTGAACTTAAATGAACAT